>OZ024794.1:46235977-46440977 GCA_964017045.1 Omphiscola glabra | reverse complement strand
TGAACTACCGATCACATATCATTGTAAAACATTAGAGAAAGGCTTTTCATCAAACCAGCCTACTGCCTATATAGTCTATACTGTCTATACTGTCTATACTCTTATACTGTCTATAGTCAAGTCAAACTGCACTGTGTCCGGGGGAAGAAAGAGGGAAACACTTTTGGTAATGATTGGTCAATGGAGAGCGCGTCATGGACACCTCGAACACAAACTATAATTTTTTTTTAAATTAAAATTATGATAGAATTAAAATGATTTTTGGAACTTAAAAAAAAATCATCAAAATTTTCAATTAATTCGTTTTCATCATGATAAAAAGGGTTCCGTTTTTTTCTGGACACAGTGAATGTACATAAATGTAACGCACACCAGAGCTTGTTGTCACAGGTATTAGGAATATGGATTTGTTGGCAGAATACATGGATGGATTGATGGATGGATCTATAGATGTATGGATGGTTGGATGTATGGATGTATGGATGGACAGACAGACAGACAGACAGACAGACAGATATATTGGTCTGATAGACAGACAGACAGACATATAGATAGATAGATAGATAGATAGATAGATAGATAGATAGATAGATAGATAGATAGATAGATAGATAGATAGATAGATAGATAGATAGATAGATAGATAGATAGATAGATAGATAGATAGATAGATAGATAGATAGATAGATAGATAGATAGATAGATAGATAGATAGATAGATAGATAGATAGATAGATAGATAGATAGATAGATAGATAGATAGATAGATAGATAGATAGATAGATAGATAGATAGATAGATAGATAGATAGATAGATAGATAGATAGATAGATAGATAGATAGATAGATAGATAGATAGATAGATAGATAGATAGATAGATAGATAGATAGATAGATAGATAGATAGATAGATAGATAGATAGATAGATAGATAGATAGATAGATAGATAGATAGATAGATAGATAGATAGATAGATAGATAGATAGATAGATAGATAGATAGATAGATAGATAGATAGATAGATAGATAGATAGATAGATAGATAGATAGATAGATAGATAGATAGATAGATAGATAGATAGATAGATAGATAGATAGATAGATAGATAGATAGATAGATAGATAGATAGATAGATAGATAGATAGATAGATAGATAGATAGATAGATAGATAGATAGATAGATAGATAGATAGATAGATAGATAGATAGATAGATAGATAGATAGATAGATAGATAGATAGATAGATAGATAGATAGATAGATAGATAGATAGATAGATAGATAGATAGATAGATAGATAGATAGATAGATAGATAGATAGATAGATAGATAGATAGATAGATAGATAGATAGATAGATAGATAGATAGATAGATATTGCATGAATGGAAGGATGGATGAATGGACCGAGCGAAAAAAATTCAGGAGAGAATTTGTGTGGAAGTATAATTTAAAAACCAAACTGGAAAAAGACGATGCAGCTAGATAAAATTGTGAATTTTGTTTATACCAGCAGTTCTCCACATGTGGGTCGCGATCCCTCTGGGGTCGAATGACCCTTTCACAGGGGACGCCTAAGACCATTGGAAAACATATATAATCTACACTTATGAAGCAGCGAAAAGAATAATTTTGTTGTTGGGGGTCGCCACAACATAAAGAACTGTATTAAAGGGGTCTCGGCATGAGAAAGGTTGAGAACCACTGGTTTATACCGTATCGTATGGAGTCAACGAACTAAATTTTTTTTAAAATTAATTTGTTCCCTGTATAAATTTTATCAGGTGTATTGCTCGCACACAATATAACTATAACTGCTATATCTAAAATTCCATTATGGTTAGCACTATTGGAATGTTTAGAAACGGGACAAAGGGTTTGTTTATTGATATTGAACAGGTGTTCTCTACAACGGTCCCCAAGGCGACGATCTGTGTCCCCCTATTTTCCGCACTTTTTACAAAGGATGGTGCAAATAACGTTGCTACTTGTGCAGGTAAAAACCATCATAGGTTTTGAAAATGAACCAGAGTGAAATTGATCTTATCAGTTTCAATCACATAGGGACTTGAATTACGGCGTTAAAAAAGTTTCAAGACTCATTCCCAGCGGCGTGAACCAGGGGGCTATAATCTCATGGTGTCATCAGCCGCGGACTCCATCATATACGAGACCATATCGAATATTCGTGGCTATAACGGTGCCACTCTCCACACCCCTGGTAACTTTATGTTCTCGATTTGATGCTCACATTTCGCTCCCACCTGGAGACACGCCACTGCTGGTTCCAACCCAGACCCTAGGATGAATAATCCATGTCTTTCACCCAAACTCCGAAACGTTCCCACTAGGTCAAAAATATCTTAATTTAACCAAAATCCCCAAATCTGTATTCCAGGCCTATGTACATATTTTAACCAACAATGTACATATTTTCCCCGTTTATGTACACAGTTTCCCCAAATCTGTACACATTTTCCCCGCCTCTGTAAAAATGTTCCACGCCTCTGTCATATTTTTCCCGCTTCTGTACTATTTTCCTCATCTCTGTACATATTTCCCCATCTCTGTACATATTTCCCCATCTCTGTACATATTTCCCCATCTCTGTACATATTTCCCCATCTCTGTACATAATTTCCCCAAATCTGTAAACAAATTTAATCTCCCCATCCAGCCCAGTACGATATGGTCTTAATATCTCAATTTAACATCCTAATTTCTCACCAAATTGCACCGGAATTAAGAACAACTTTAGATCCACTGTTGTGCTGTTGGTGGGGGGGGGGGAATGGGGGGGGGGGTCATAATGTTGCTACAAGGCTAAACTGCATGTTTGTGTTGGAGACAGTCCAACAACCCGCCGACTCAATGGCAATAAAAGTGGGACGAACGAATGAGACCCCCAGGTCTTCAACTGCACCAAACCGACCGGGGGGGGGGTGGGGTGAACCAAGTTATCGGGTCATTCGGTACAGTAAAGTCACCCGTGATTGTCTCTTCTTACCTGTGGTGTTATTATGTGGAACACAATAGTTAAATTGAATTTCCTCTATGAAAATTATAACTATGAGGGGGGGGGGGGGGGGCTCCCGAAATTAAATCAGTGCACTTACCTGAATTATTGGGATCACGGGATCAGAGGATGCGACAATGAGAGAGCAGGGGCGTAGCTAGGGTTAGGGCCATCGGGGTTGGTCGTTGGTTAACCCCCCCTCCCCCCACACCAAACACCGCTGTCATCTTCCTACGATAGTGTTAGAACGTGAAGGAAACATCACATAGCACTGTTGATCACCAACATGAAGAGATAAGTTTACATACATTTGTGTTCGGTTCATGAAAGGGTCACCGTCTTTTCAATGTACTTCATTCATTACTTTCAGTTCATATTTATGACGAAATTCATGCCTGCAGGTAGACAAATACAGGTACGGTTTGAATAAATACAGACAGTTTCTGATATCATTTTAAATGAACATTTATTGTGGAATCTGTAAAATAATGCTCATTCACTGTGTTTTTTTTTTTTTAAATTAATTAAAATTTAAAAAAAAAAAAAAAGGTTTGGGATGTGTTTGTGGGGGCTGGGGTGCTTCCACTATTTTCGCAAAATCATCCTAGTGTTGTGATTTTGAGATCTGGACTTACGGCTCCTGATGATGTCATCAAGTGCCCCCCCCGTGTAAGGTTAAATTTACGTGTCTCGCACCGTATACCGCACACAACAAGCGATAAGCCTTGCCGTAAGACCCGACCACGCAGATAGATCATATTACAGCAGATATTATCCAGCGCCTGAAAATTAACGAAGGAAGGATTTCTTTTAATGGAGGTCAAGGGGTTCTCGCTCCGCTGTCGACACGGATCCGGTGAAAACGTATGGTTCAACAACACGAGGACTGCTGACCATTCTTTTGCTGCCCTCTCGTGTACTACTTCTCAGCTAAGTGCTATTTTTAAAAAAAATATTTAATACTGTTTTTTTTTATTGCATGTTCGCTTCCCGCCGACACGTTCGTTGTTTTATTTGCGTTTCTTTGTCAGACTTGATCTTACTTTGTTTCACTCATTTCCTGTTTTGCTTACCTGATTGCAGTCTCTCCCCTTATTACCCTGAAACTGTCCCCATTGCTTGCCGCGGTCAGTTGAAACAGAGGCAGCAATACTCGGCGTGGCTCTCGGGAACCGGGTATCACTCAAGCACGGGGTAGCACTCGAGAACGCAGTATCACCTAGGCATGGAGTAGCACTTAGATGCGAGGTAGCACTCAGGTGCGCAGTAGTACTTGGGCACCTTGTATAACTCAGGACGGTGATGCATTTCGGAACAGGATCGCACTCGGACACCAGTTAGCGCTGATGATGCCCATGGACGCCATGGTACACTAGCGAAGGACGGCATAAGACAGATGCATCAGCTGTTTGTTGGATATTTATTAAAAAATGTCATAAGGAATTTATAGAATTTCCATTCTTAAATAAATATTCATGAGCTCTTCTATTGGTGCTCCAATCTGCCAATCAATCTCTTATTTAACTCAGGTGGTTCATATCTTTTTTCCCATTCCAGCCATTGGCCGGCTATACTTTTTCTAAAGCTGACAAGTCAGTGTACCACCACTCGGCCACTGTTGCGTACTGGCCGTTGTCTGACAAATAGCTTTAGCTCAAGTCGGATCTTAAGGAAGTGGTCAGAGTCGTAGAAACCACCGATGCAAGAAACCGCCACCGAGTGGAACCTCCCATACAAGACACCACCCATGTCAGACGCCACCCATGTAAGTCACCGCCCATGTAAGACGCCGCCCATGTAAGACGCAGTAAGACGCTGCCCATGTAAGACGCCGCCCATGTAAGACGCCGCCCATGTAAGACGCCGCCCCATGTAAGACGCCGCCCCATGTAAGACGCCACCCCATGTAAGACGCCGCCCCATGTAAGACGCCGCCCCATGTAAGACGCCGCCCCATGTAAGACGCCACCCATCTAAGAAGCAGTAAGACGCCGCCCATGTAAGACGCAGTAAGACGCCGCCCCATGTAAGACGCCGCCCATGTAAGACGCTGTAAGACGCCGCCCATGTAAGACGCAGTAAGACGCCGCCCATGTAAGACGCCGCCCCATGTAAGACGCAGTAAGACGCCGCCCATGTAAGACGCCGCCCATGTCATGCAACCACCACCGCAGAAAACAACCCTGTACGAAACAGCTGATCCCATGTTGTTGTTTTCTTTAAAGGAAAAGAGGGGGGGGGGGTGGAACCACCCATGTTTGGGCGAATCTTATATTAAGTCATCTACTCAACTGTCTGTGTGGTTGTCTGTGGAAGTGGAATGGCGTGCACAAGAAGGACACCACCTGGTGTGCGTGGTTAACATTTAACTCTGTGGATATTCTGATGTGTTAGTCTGTGGGTGCGGGCGCAAGTTTTGCCAGCGTGTATGTGTTTGTGTGTGTGTGTGTGTGTGTGTTGTGTGTATGTGTGCGCGCGTGTATCTGAGAGGGCTGTCTGTCAGAGGAGATGATTAAAACCAGGCCAAAGGTGGGCTTCATTACTAAATCACGTCCTAGAGTTCTGGACGGGAGCAATTGATGAACACACAATTTTTTTGTCTGTTAGTTTGTTTAAAAATGAGGATCTTAATAACTTAGAAGTAAGTTGTAATTTGTTCTAAGTTCCAAACTCTCATTCGCTGACAATGTGATGGCATCGCTCTTGAATACTCTTGATGGATATATTGTATAATGGCAAGGAACTTATTAGATTATACGATAGACATAAGAAACTGATTAGATTATATTATAGACATAAGGAGATTTATTAGATTGAATTAATGACATAATGAACTTAATAGATTATACGATAGACATAAAGAGATTATTAGATTATTTTATAGACATAATGAACTTATTTTGGCGTAAAGAAATTATGAGGCTGGCTATATAAAGGGCATATTTATTATTGAGACATTGGCTTTTAGAACTTATCAAAAATAGTCCTTTCTGAAATGAATATCGGATATGAAGACCAGATGTATAGACCATATATTGAGACCATACATGGAGACCAGGTAAGGAGACCAGATATGAGACCAAATATTGAGACCAGACATGGGACCAAATATTGAGACCAGACATGAAGACCAGATACTGAGACCAGATATAGAGACCAGATATGAAGAGACAGATACAGAGACCAGATATGAAGACCAGACATGAAGACCAGACATGAAAACCAGACATGAAGACCAGACATGAAGACCAGACATGAAGACCAGACATGAAGACCAGACATGAAGACCAGAGATGAAGACCAGACATGAAGACCACACATGAAGACCAGACATGAAGACCAGACATGAAGACCAGACATGAAGACCAGATATGAAGACCAGACATGAAGACCAGAGATGAAGACCAGACATGAAGACCACACATGAAGACCAGATATGAAGACCAGACATGAAGACCACACATGAAGACCACACATGAAGACCAGACATGAAGACCAGACATGAAGACCAGACATGAAGACCAGACACGAAGACCAGACATGAAGACCAGACATGAAGACCAGACATGAAGACCAGACATGAAGACCAGATACGATGCCCAGATATTGTTGTTAAAAAGTATATTAAAACATTTTTGAAGAGCATCGTTACATGGAATGCTGGTCAACAATTTCAACTCGCTGTGGCTGCATGCCTTATGCCATATGCCATGTGCCTAGTGCCTTACGCCTTGTGCCTTATGCCTTATGCCTTGTGCCTTTTGTCATATACATTGTGCCTTATGCATTGTGCCTTATGCCTTATGCCGTGTGCCATATACCATGTGCCTTGTGCCTGATGCCTTGTGCCTTATGACGTATGCCTTGGGCCTTATGCATTCTAACTTATGCCTTGTACCTTATGCCTTGCGCTTTATGCCTTATGCCTCGTGCCTTATACATTATGACTTATGCATTGTGCCTTTTGTCATATGCCTTGCGCCTTATGCCTTATGCATTGTGCCTATGCATTATGCATTGTGCCTTTTGACATATTCCTTGTGCCTTATGTCATATGCCTTGTACCTTATGCCTTGTGTCTTATGCCTTATGCAATGTGCCTTATGCCTTTTGCATTGTGCCATATGCCTTGTGCCTTATGCCTTGTGTCTTATGTATTATGCCTTATGCCGTGTGCCTTCTACGATTTGTCTTAAATCTGGTCTGTGGGTATATAATTTAGAATTCTCGACGTTAATGAACACTGACTGCCAACTTGAGCACCGTTTAAATCCTCCCATTCAAAGATCTCTTTTACAGCTATGCTAGCTAATCCCGGTGCTTATCTTCCCTTTACGAACCTCCCCCTCTTTAATGCCTTACCCCCCCCCCCTTTTCCATTCCATTCCATTCGCGGACATCTTACTAATATAAGACTAAGGAGTGGGGGTGAGGAAGGAGGAGGGGTGGGTTGGAGGTTGTCAAACGAGCCCATTCCTCTTGTTCGTGTTCCGACTTGAGATATCGCATACCGTGAACGAGCTTGCCGGTACGGTTGATTGGATTCCAGCTTCAACGATAAATGAGACAACCCGTCCTTCTCACTGTGACACCGTTGAGGGTAAGTCCAGTTTGAGGTTAAGTCCAGTTTGAGGGTAAGTCCAGTTTGAGGTTAAGTCCAGTTTGAGGGTAAGTCCAGTTTGAGGGCAGTTTGAGGGTAAGTCCAGTTTGAGGGTAAGTCCAGTTTGAGGTTAAGTCCAGTTTGAGGTTAAGTCCAGTTTGAGGGTAAGTCCAGTTTGAGGGTAAGTCCAGTTTGAGGGTAAGTCCAGTTTGAGGTTAAGTCCAGTTTGAGGGTAAGTCCAGTTTGGGGGTAGGTCCGGTTTGAGGGTAGGTCCAGTATGAGGGTAGGTCCAGTTCGAGGTTAAGTCCAGTATGAGGGTACGTCCAGTTTGAGGGTAGGTCAAGTTTGAGGGTAAGTCCAGTTTGAGGTTAAGTTCAGTATGAGGGTAATTCCAGTTTGAGGGTAGGTCCAGTTTGAGGGTAGATCCAGTTTGAGGTTAAGTCCAGTATGAGGGTAAGTCCAGTTGAGGTTAAGTCCAGTTTGAGGTTAAGTCCAGTAAGCAAGTTGGCATCTATGTTTGACTAAATAAAGTGAAATATATAGGCCTATATTGATATTTAAACAAAAGTAAGTCTATATTGATCGTGCTAGCATGGCTAGAGTAATGTAGTCGTAAAGAAGGCTAGTGACTACTGCGTTATTTTGCATTCACTTGTTTTCTGGGTTTGGGGGTTGCGGGGCGACGTGGTTCCTTCATTCGCGGCAGTTTTTCAACGGACGCGACAAAGATCTTCTCTTAAGTCTAAGTAAAACATCAAGGCAAAGAGAATCTTTTCTTTTCCCCCAATACATTCAATGCTGCCTACAAAACTGTAGTGTTGAGTCTGAAAAGGAGGGCTTTGGGGGAGAGAGGAATGGGGCGGGGGGTGTAGGAGAGACGGGTAGGGGCGCTGATTGTTTGCTTTGATAACACGGGCGGTGAATTGTGAGACACCCTGTCGTTGAAATAACATTACATCTTTTGCTGGGCCGTATCACACCGCACGGCAGGTTTCATTATGGGGACATTTCTAAT
Source organism: Omphiscola glabra (assembly GCA_964017045.1). NCBI lineage: Eukaryota > Metazoa > Mollusca > Gastropoda > Lymnaeidae > Omphiscola > Omphiscola glabra. The sequence goes on along the minus strand of OZ024794.1, from coordinate 46,432,345 downwards.
GGATACACCGGGCCGAGTTCCCTCGATGACAAGAGAGGAGTTTGGGGGGCGGGTTGTGGGGGGGGGGGGATTGGGGGGGGGTGAGAGGTGAGGACGACGTCGCTTAGCGTCTTCTGTTAGTTGTTTTTTTTTCTTCGGGACACTTTAACTGTGGCTAATACTACAAGAACTAAACGTTAACAGCTGGCTGGGTGGGATCATCTGCTTGGTTGTTGGCGGAGTGCATTAGGAGGAACCAGTCGACGTCGGGGGGGGGGGGGGGGGGGGGGGAGAGGCACGGCGTGTGTATGTGTGTGTCTGTGTGTGGAGTGCTGGAGTTTTATAAGCCGACGATGCCAGTTGAGAAATGGAGGAATAGGTTTTCATTCATAGATTTTTCAGGTAGGTCAATAAGAAATGCTCTGTTTTATGTATAGATTTACAGTGACAATAGTGTTTGATGTACCAGCCTTATGCTGGCACCGAGTAAGTGACAAAGGCGTACATAGAGAGTTAAGGTGTTTTTTTTGGAACGATTTGGGGGGGGGGGCAATATTTATTCCCCCTTTTAACTCTGAAAAAAACATTATGTTCATCAATAAAATACTAGTTTGGCGCCCAATGAAATGTGTTCCTTCCCTTCGCTACGCCGCTGCAGAGTGATCAGACACGGGGGAATAGTTGCCCCGCAGCTTTTATAGTCACGCCACCATTTTACATTAGTTTAAATGATTGTGCATTGCCTAGTTTCAAATCCACGATTTTCTGTACATGCCGTACTGTCAGACTGTGTACAGGCCGTACTGCCAGACTGTGTACAGGCCGTATTTCCAGACTGTGTACTGGCCGTACTGCCTGACTGTGTACAGGCCGTACTACCAGACTGTACAGGCCGCACTGCCAGTCTGTGTACCGGCCGTACTACCAGACTGTGTACAGGCCGTACTGTCAGACTGTGTGCAGGCCGAATTGCCAGACTGTATCTCAAGTTTTCATTCATATGATATGGCTCATTGATTTACCTTTACAAATACTTGTTGGATATTTTTAAAAAAAATCTTATACTTAGTTTTTTAATTATTTTCTTTAAATCTTATAATTTTTTTAATAAGTAGGCTTAGAGAAAGGTTCCTACCATGGGATGTGTCCTTCCAAAGGATGAGAGGTTAAGGGTTAATTGGAACAGAGCATCCGTTGACTTTAAGATTATGCTATACTTTTTTTTCCATTTTCTCTATTATTTAATGTGCCATTTGAAATCCAATTTTAAAAAATTAAGTTTGTAAACAATTATATAAAATAAAAAAAAAAATTAAATAATTTTAAATGCATTGCTACTATTTTTTAGGACGTGTGAGACTTATTAAAACAATTTTTAAGGGTTGGGGGGGGGGGGGGTATGAGAAATTTTGAAAAAAATTGTGAAACCCTGGCAGCTGCGGAGCAGAGGTGGCTGTCCGCCCCGGGTGGGTGTCACCTTTTTCTTTATATTGAGGGGAGTCATTTTCGGCCATCTTCAGAGGTATTTTTTTTCTTCCGTGACCGTGCAATGTGAAAAGCAGACTTGTAGCACCCCCGGGGAGGCACCAACCCATAGTTACGCCACTTAACCGCTGGTCAACGTACGTACGCTTGTTGTCATACTGTCGCTGCCTAGGTCCAGTTCTACACTGGCGGGCCGATAGTGTTGCTCAACTCATGAGTAATACCAATGTTTTGCTATTAGCAATAACATGCTGTACACATCATCATCATCATCAGGTCCCGTAGTCATTCGACCGTTGGGGCGCCACAGATGACATGTACACTTTTCTTCTCCATTCCTCTCGGTCTTCTGCCCTACGCATAGCATCGCCTAGTACACAACCCTGGGTCAACCAGTGGCTTCACTTGGGTGAGAGCAATGAGAGAAGAGACTTTAACCTTTGGGGTGCAACCAACACCAATTGATTATATACGTGAACACTTGCTGAAATAACTGAAAGTTCACTCATGGTTTTTGATCATGATCGGAAGAGACTAAAGTCTTGAATGAATGTAAGGAAATGCCGTATTCGCTAATCTAATTACAATTATCATCATATATTTAATTCAGTGAATACTCTGAAAAGAGCTGACTAAAGATAACCCAATTACTGGATTACCTAAATGGAAAGTCGCTGGTTGAAGTTCCGAACATTGCGTTATGGTCAAATCTACGGTTTAATTCGTTTACCCCCTTTTTTTTTTTTAAATGTTTTTTTTTTTTTTTGGTTACCCACAACTTGTTTTTTAGTCGAGGATTAGCCGAGATTAAAGGTTTTAATCTACTGCAGATAACCTGTGTGTACTTGTGTTGTCATATCTGCGACCGTCACACACACACACACAAAGACACCCCCCTTCCCCCCCCCCCCCCCCGAAAGAAAAATAATAGTTCTTTCAAGAGCCACAGTGAAGAAACAAACGTTTAATATCAAACAACGTAAATCTTGTTCAATTATCGTTACACTCTTTGTGGAGTTTAGCACGGGTGCGTTTCAGACAAGGTTAGTGAACTTTAAAAAAAAAAAAGGTTATTTACTATACACAGTGCGGTATTTCTTCTACAAGTCTGCACACGGCTGATTTTATTATTAGACAGTCCTATAGCTTATATATATATATATATATTTACACTTTTAACTGTTATATATTTTATTATTATCTAATGCTATAAGGCATATGGAAATGGATAGTTGACAAAAAAAAGTAAAATATCATAAATTTTAACTTATTATCCAAAAGTAGATTATTTACAAGCCCCGGAAACTAGCGCCCTTTTGTCTGTATCCAAAAAAAACATCACTTGCATATCAGCGGTGGCGTAGGATGTGGGTGGAGAGGAGTGGGGGGGGGGGGGGCTTCACGGGCAGTGCTTTTTTCTTTATATGGAGAGGTGGAATTTTCGGTCAAATCAGTCAACTGCAGATGGGGGGTTTTCCGTGTAAAAGGGGGCGGAAAATATCTTGACCCAACCTAGGGCGGCGTTAACCCTATAGCTACGCCACTGTGTATCAGCACTAAAACAAGTTTGATCCTTTGTAAGTGACGGGGGTTTAGAAACCGCATGCGTTAATGCTTTTGTTCGATGTGCACTAACTTAACATGATGTTTCGTTCTTTCAAATGTTATAGTTTTTAACCAGTCTTACGTCTCTATATCACATATGTATTGGGATGATATTACATATGTATCGGGATGATATCACATATGTATCGGGATGATATCACATATGTATCGGGATGATATCACATATGTCTCGGGATGATATCACATATGTATCGGGATGATATCACATATGTATCGGGATGATATCACATATATATTGGGATGATATTACATATGTATCGGGATGATATCACATATGTATCGGGATGATATCACATATGTATCGGGATGATATCACATATGTATCGGGATGATATCACATATGTATCGGGATGATATTACATATCTATCGGGATGATATTACATATGTATCGGGATGATATTACATATGTATTGGGATGATATTACATATGTATTGGGATGATATTACATATGTATTGGGATGATATTACATATGTATTGGGATGATATTACATGTGTATTGGGATGATATTATACATGTATTGGGATGATGTTACATATGTATTGGAATGATGTTACATATGTATTGGGATGATATTACACATGTATTGGGATGATATTACATATGTATTGGGATGATATTACATATGGGATCGTATAAAAGATCTACTTGCCTATGTTAATTTCTCGCCCATAAAAATTTAAAATGTTGTACATGTAAACCACAGTACATCACTTGAGCCCCCCTCAACCATGTTTTAATTCTGATGTGCCGCGGAAGGTTGTGAAGAGTTTAGATGTGCCGCGGAAATCTGGGAAGGGTTTAGGTGTGCCGCGGAAATCTGGGAAGGGTTTAGGTGTGCCGCGGCAATCTGTGAAGGTTTTAGGTGTGCCGCGGAAGTCTGGTTAAGGTTTAGATTTGCCGTGCCGTAGAAATCTGACACAGGTGTATGTGTGCCGCGGAAGTCTGGTAAGGGTTAAGGTGTGCTGAGGAAATCTGTGAAGGGTTTAGATGTGCCGTGGAAATATGTCACATGTTTACGTGTGCCGCGAAATCTGGGAAGGGCTTAGATGTGCCGCGGAAATCTTTGGAAGGTTCAGGTCTTCCACGGAAATCTGGGAAGGGTTTGCCTGGAAGGAAAAAATGTTTCGGAGCACTGGTCTAAGCTATTGCATCTTAAAACACAGTAAAAAAATCTATCTTCCAGCATTTCAGTGTATAACTATGGCCACATGAACTCACTTTATTTCTTGTCACCCAAAAATACCCCCCCCCCCCTCGCTACTTTCACAGTCACCAAAAATTGTAATCTAACCAGTTCCAACAACCATTACCTCTTTTAAACACACACTTCCATTAACTCTTTTCCATCCCCAGTCGATGGTATTCTGTCGCCGCGAGACGCCAAGCTTCACGAATTAAGTCCGACCATTGAGTCGGTCCGGGCGGCGCACCGGGAGTAAAACCCTTGCGATCATATCTGGTGTACCACTGCCAGGCTAATCCCTCGGCTCGATGCCTTTGCTGGACCGTGGCGCTTGCCGTCATAGCCATAGGCGTAGCGGGGCACTTAACCGCCTCTATGTCAATGTGTCCATCAACGTGTGTGTTCGCCTCCAGCGGCACGTGAGAACAGAATGAGACTTTTAGAAGGACCAAAACAAAAAAATAACTGCAGTATGAATGATGCGGACCTCGTAAAAGAAAAAAGGATGAACATTTAAAAAAAAAAAAAAGATTTAAAAAATATATTTCTTTTAACGGAAACGTGGCGACTGATCTTGGGAAAAGATCATGTTTATCGATGGCGAAGTTGTTGCGTTTAGGGAAGTGTGTTGCTAGAGTCGGAGAAAATTTTCTTCGATAATGTTTTTAAAAAAATAAAAGGAAGAAATGCGCTTCCATTTTTTCAAACAGTGACATCTTCCATGCTCACCAGCAAAAGACGTTCATGGGGGAAAAAAGGGGGGGGGGGGCGCCTGTTGTATCTATAAGTTTTTTCCACAACCATCATTTTAAATCCCCAGCTCTGCTGTTAACGTTTCTTCTACTTGCGGGTCGCGATTCACTCACCATTCAACACTGTTTCACCACACAGCCCTTTGACTCACGCGTCGGCCGCAAACGCACTCACACACAACATACACAAAATACATACGCGCACAAAACACACACGAAACAGGCAACACGCACGCACAGACGTCTACACACGTACATTATATAACATAACGTATAGCGGATCTCGAGAGCGCGTTATCAATTGTTTATCATTTAGATCAGCACGCCTATCCTGTCAGCACGCCTATCCCGTCAGCACGCCTATCCCGTCAGCACGCCTATCCCGTCAGCACGCATATCCCGTCAGCACGCCGACCGACATCAATGAGTTAACGAAAAGCATTTGATGAACTTTCCAAGACTTGCAAAAGCTACTTTTAGTGTACATACATCTATTGAAAGCAGCTAAAATGTGTGCTAGTGTGTGGAGAGTGTGTGCCAGTGTGAGATCAGTGTGGGACAGTGCGTGGAGAGTGTGTGCCAGTGTGAGGAGAGTCTGGCTAGCGTGAGGACAGTGTGTGTGTGGCGGTGCCTGTAGCACATCAGCGTTGAGATAGTTTTATCCTCTGAACGTTCACACACTTAGGTTCGTGTAGAATTGGGGGAAGAGTGAGAAATTACCCCCTTTTGCCCACCATAAAGACACATAAAGATAATGGCGGTAAGAGTGACACCTTTCTTCTCACAAGCCACTATTGACGATATCACAAAGCTCTCACAATTTCCAGACCAAATCTATTTTTTTTCCTCCAAATTTGTGGTTCATTATCATTTCCATTTTGTTTTCGGAAGACGTGTTTCATTGTCATTCTGACGCAGGAGCCATTTAGGCAAGTACCATTTGGCCCATAAAAGAAGCGTTTAACTGGCGCTTTATGATGAGGTAGCTAGTTATACGGCGGGTGCGTCTCAAGACAAAGCTGTTGGGGAGATTAAAAAAAAAAAAATCCGAATCGTCGAGTATATTGGTGGTGGTTATTTGGGGTGCTTCTCGTGATGATTGGGTGGTGGTGATTTGGTGTGCTTCTCGTGATGATTGGGTGGTGGTGATTTGGGGTGCTTCTCGTGATGATTGGGTGGTGGTGATTTGGGGTGCTTCTCGTGATGATTGGGTGGTGGTGATTTGGGGGTGCTTCTCGTGATGATTGGGTGGTGGTGATTTGGGGTATTGCTTGTGATGATTGGGTGGTGGTGATTCGATTCTGTCGTATGTTATATAATGTCTCCGTTTTCTTTAATTAAAAAAAAAATCTTTTAAGTTTGTCTTTAGCACGTGTCTAGTTATGAGGCTCAATTTTAAAAATGTATAAAAATTAATAAAATATGATATCATTCAAGGTATGTATGTGAGTTAGACTTTTAAAAAGCAGGGATGGTTGGGTTGGGGGGAGGGCGGGTACTTTTTCTTAATAAATATAGTCTTTGGCACTTTTGTGAAGCAGTTCATAAAAATTAAATTATTAATAAAGTTACGAATTTCATTAAAATAAAGTGGTCATGACACGTTTATTTAATTTCGAAATCATTTTTGCCTGTTGTATTTATTTTTGATAAGTGACGTAGAACGAGGTTGGGTATGTTAAGGGGGTTGCGGTCCGCCCCTGGCATAACTAATTTCTTCATGTGAGTAATAGCCTTTTTGATGAACTCTTGAGTTGTTGATTGTTTTGTTTTTTTATGGAAAGGGGTGGCAAAAACATTTGAACCGCCCCGGGCGCCACTGACCAATATTACCACTGATTTGGTGTTTAAAAAAAAAAATCAAGGTGATATTAAACCTGGTTAAAATTTGATTGAAAAATTATTTTTTACGACGTAAGTCCTTTACGAAATAAAACATATAATTACTAGAAATAAAACATATAATTACTAGAAATAATACATAATATAATTACTAAATTAGAAGTGGGGCAATTATTATCTTTATTACAGATAGGTTTACAAAAAAATAAATTAATAAATATTTTTGTCTGCATCTCTAGCCATCCCCGTACCTGCATTAAAAAAAAAAAAAATTAAATTGTCACATATTTATATCTAAAGGTCTTCCGAGTCTTTGGAATAAATATCTTTGGATTCGAACACAGTTTAAGTATTTCTTTTAATTTTAATCCCTTCGCAAAATCAATAATTAAAAAAAAAAAAAAAAAATTAACAATTCATTTCAACAACCAAAAAACCCGAACTACAACTTAATGTATTATTCTTATTTTATTTGTTCATTTTTTGGTTAAATTGATATATTTATATTTATATATATAAAGAGAGGGCGTGACACAAAAAATGTTTCAATATTGTTAGGAAGCAAAATAATTACGTCATTTGGGGGAAGGTGGGTTTTTTTTTGGGTTGGGGGGGCGGGGGTGCTTTCATAACCATAGTTCTATTGCGTAATTTCTAAATTCGAATACAAACAGGCTTCGAATACAACCAGGCTTCGAATACAACCAGGCTTCGAATACAACCAGGCTTCGAATACAACGAAGTTCCGGTCTATTCAAAGGTTAATCACGAAATCAGTTGCTAATTATAGTGTTGTCCTTTTTTTTTTCCCTGCATCACACGCAGTCTCAAACAATGCATCGCAATGCGATCCGTTGCTGCTGGTACATCACTCAATATTTCTTAACGAAACTTTATTTGCTGGCATAAACTGATCTTCGACTGGATTACTATCGTGTATTTGTGTTTAACGTGCTGATCTTGACCCCCCCCCAAAAAGTAATACTATTTTATTTCCATAAATTTGGTGCAGAGTAGCTGATTTTACGACCTCAAAAAAATGTTCCTATTAAAACAATTCATTGAAATTACTTGCTGTTTAAACCCAAAATCACATCTTCAGATATTTGCCATTAAACTTTAAAAAAATAAATAATAATAACGTTGAGATCCCCCTGGCTGATAAATTCAGGATTTTTTCACAATTTTACCTTAACTAGTGGATCACTCAGGGCTGCTTTATCTAATAGACTTCAGTGGATGCGGGGCTCTTGCCTTATTGCATTTAAAGCGCTACGAGCCATTAAGTTTTAATGTCAGACAGATGCTCATATTAAAAAAAAAATAATAGGATTTATGACCCACACGTTTTTTTTTTAATTCGGCGTTTTGGTAAAAGAAAAAAAAAATCTTTGCATATTATATAAAAAGCAAGCTTTTATAAAATAGTTATGAAATTATTGTTTCAAATCGTTCGCCGGCGTTGTAATAATTTTTTCTGGAAAGGGGGGAAATGGTTCAAAACATTTTGAGAACCTCTGGTTTGTCCTATCATCTTAGCACCACTGGCTTGAGAGAGTTTACACGTTACTTCGTCCCACAAGAGCCTCCTGTTTAAACGGACCTCGTTCAACTATGCTGGCGTCCCGTCATTTCCGGTGCGAGTTTTCTTCCCCTAACCTTTTAGTCTTTTGTGGCCACCGTGCCCCTAACCTTGAATTCGTCAAAGTTGAGTCACGTGGTTTGCAAAATAGTATTGGTAATATCTGGAACAAGGCTTTGTTAATAATGCCTGAATCGTTATTTATTTTTATCAACACAGTGTTATTTTATAATATTTATTTTATTTATTTTTCACCGCATTTAAAATATATAGTTTTAAAAATACTAAATGACGTGCAGAGGCAAAGGGGGGGCAGGGGGGTACAGATGTACCCGGGCGCCAGCTAGTTAGGGGCGCCAAAATGGGCTTTGGTATTATTTTATTGATGAAAATAATGGGTTTGAGAGTTGAAAAAAGGAAAAGAGGGCGCTTTAAAATGAATCTTGTCCCCGGGCGCGAATCTTGTACCCGGGCGCCAAACACTTTAGCTACGCCACTAATGACAATGGGATTTTCTTGTCTAGCCAGCAACGAATACAACACAAATATATTTTTAGTGTTTCTATGCCCAGTAGCATTGCAGGCCTTGTGCAACACTTTCATGGGCCTTCAAGACCACATCAATCAAATGTATGGGGGGGGGGGGATATAGAACACGTAAAAGGGCAATGATATTAATCATATAAGGAAAAGAATAGAAACACAATAATTTGTACCTGATGGATTACACGGGGATCGAAATCGCAATTACAATTCAGTCCCCGCAGCCATGCTCTCAATCTGTTGCCGAATTATTTTTAAACAAGAAATAATGTTGTTTTGACTTGTACATACTTCAACACAACAATGTAATGCATGTAAGGGAACAGGCGGAATTTCAATGCAATTTTTCTTCCTGCGGAGCAGGGTTTCCCAAACCTTGGTTGCTCGCATTCCCGGATGATGAAGGGGCAGGGGCGTAGCGAAGGGGGTAGGGGGACAGATTCCCCGGGCGCTAGCTAGTTAGGGGCGCCAAAATGTGCTTTGATATTATTTTATTGATGAAAATAAAGGGTTTGATGGTTGAAAAAAGAAGGGAGTGCGCTTTAAAACGAATCTTGTCCCCGGGCGCCAAACACTCTAGCTACGCCTCTGTGAAAGGGTGTGGGTATGCGTGTTGGCATTTAAGGGGATGGGAGGAAAAGGGATTAACATAATGCAAGGAGACTTAAGATTTTAAGTAATGATATCTATGTTTAGGTAGTATATTTAAATATATAAAGATTACGTTTTCCCCGGGTGATCCAGTCGCGAGGAGACTGGCGACTTGCTGTCTAGGGCACCAGGTTAATATCCTGAAGAAAAGTACCAGGCCTTGTGATTTCGTCCTGCGAAGTCTACACCATCGTAACATTGTGTCAAGTCTACACCATCGTCACATTGTGTCAAGTCTACACGATCGTAACATTGTGTCAAGTCTACACCATCGTCACATTGTGTCAAGTCTACACCGTCGTCACATTGTGTCAAGTCTACACCGTCGTCCCACTGTGTCAAGTCTACACCATCGTCCCATTGTGTCAAGTCTACACCATCGTCCCGTTGTGTCAAGTCTACACCATCGTCCCACTGTGTCAAGTCTACACCATCGTCACATTGTGTCAAGTCTACACCATCGTCCCGTTGTGTCAAGTCTACACCGTCGTCCACTGTGTCAAGTCTACACCATCGTCACATTGTGTCAAGTCTACACCATCGTCACATTGTGTCAAGTCTACACCATCGTCCCACTGTGTCAAGTCTACACCATCGTCACAATGTGTCAAGTCTACACCATCGTCCCGTTGTGTCAAGTCTACACCATCGTCCCATTGTGTCAAGTCTACACCATCGTCCCGTTGTGTCAAGTCTACACCATCGTCCCATTGTGTCAAGTCTACACCATCGTCTCATTGTGTCAAGTCTACACCATCGTCCCACTGTGTCAAGTCTACACCATCGTCACATTGTGTCAAGTCTACACCATCGTCACAATGTGTCAAGTCTACACCATCGTCACAATGTGTCAAGTCTACACCATCGTCATAATGTGTCAAGTCTACACCATCGTCACAATGTGTCAAGTCTACACCATCGTCACAATGTGTCAAGTCTACACCATCGTCACAATGTGTCAAGTCTACACCATAGTCACATTGTGTCAAGTCTACACCATCGTCACACTGTGTCAAGTCTACACCATCGTCACAATGTGTCAAGTCTACACCATCGTCACAATGTGTCAAGTCTACACCATCGTCACAATGACTATATACTATATTTAATGACTTCATTCACTTGTCACTTTTTAATTGGATTGGTCAAAAAATTTTTTTTTTAAACGCCGCTGTTCTCTTTGCAATGTATTTTATTGGCACGTATTTCTTTTAAAATTGAAACGTTTCTACTTGGGGGTGGGGGGTGTGTGTGATGCGAGTCTTAAGGAAACAATTTGTAAAACAAAAGGGGTTTAGGGGAGGGAGATGCCAGAGTATTCAAACAATTGATTGGGGGGGGGGGGGGGATGCGAGAGTGTTCAAACAATTCGTGAAGGGGGTGTTGTAAAAATAATAAATTTTGTAAACGCCCCTGATGAGTTACTCTCCACCTTAATTTCAGTTCGGGGCTTTTCTTGTTCTCTTTTCAAACTTCTCCTAGATCAGCGGTTCTCAACCTGTGGGTCGCGACCACTTCGTGGGTCGCACGACTCCTCCCCAGGGGGGGGGGTCGCCTACGACCATCTGAAATGACATGTACTTCCAGCTGTGAGGTAGCAACGAAAATAATTGTGTGGCTGGGGGTCGCACGACTCCTTCCCAGTGGTCGCCTAAGACCATTTGAAATCACATGTACTTACAGCTATGAGGTAGCAACGAAACTAATTGCGTGACTGGGCGTTGTCATGACGTGAGAAACTGTATTAAGGTGTCGCGGCATTAGTAAGGTGGAGAACCACTGTCCTGGACACACTGCCATTAGTACGGTCTAGTTAAGCTCCACCAAATGCTTATATAATAATGTACCCGGATGTTCCAAGCAGACGTACCAACCAAATAAAACACGTTCCTTACATTTAACAGCAGAGGCATATTCATGAGCAAAAAAAACAACAAAAAAAAACCTTAAATGCAACGGTCCCCATCCCATTTGGCAACAGTTACTGGTTTTGTGGAGTGCTTGTGTTTCCCCATGCACTGAGAGCGGGGTCTTTTTTAGTTTTATTAAAGTGCAAAAACGCACGCTAGGTGTCTCGGTGCGCCCCAGTTCCCGGTGCGGTTTTTAGAGAACCTAGCTTTTAGTGAAATCATTTTTTGTCGGTGTCCCACTTGAGACGCACTGTTGGGTGCGGGGGTTGAGACGGGGGGGGGGGGCGTGGGGTTACGGGGCGCTTCTTTTGAATGGCGCTCATTAGGCAGCTCCTGAAGTTATGGTAATATCCACTTTTATTTACATCTAATGACTCAAGTAGGTCTCAGGCACAATGTTAGCAACACCCTTACTTTAACGAGGTGGCGCATGATTACAACAAAAAAGAAAAGCTTGAGAACCACTGATCTAATTTTTTTTTCAGCCTTAAAAAAACATTTTAAAGAACCCAGCCGCTGACAGGAGAATCAATAAATCATTTGTAACAATTATAAATGCGTGCAGACAGTTACAGATTACTGCTGCCATGTTTGTATGACGTATGTTATTTGTTGAGTTAGCAATATGGAATGTTTCTAATTCCACCGTCTATCTGCCTACAGTCTTCCAGATTGCTTGCCTACTACCCGCCTGCTTTCTGCCTACAGTCTTCCCGATTTCCTATCTACTGCCCGCCTGCTATCCGCCTACAGTCTTCCCAATTGCCTGCCTACAGCCCGCCTGTTATCCGCCTACAGTCTTCCCGATTTCCTGTCTACTGCCCACATACTATCTGCCTATACTGTCTTCCCGATTTCCTGTCTACTGCCCGCCTGCTATCTGCCTATACTGTCTTCCCGATTTCCTGTCTACTGCCCGCCTGCTTTCTGCCTATACTGTCTTCCTGATTTCCTGTCTACTGCCCACCTGCTATCTGCCTATACTGTCTTCCCGATTTCCTGTCTACTGCCCGCCTGCTTTCTGCCTATACTGTCTCCCTGATTTTCTGTCTACTGCCCACCTGCTATCTGCCTATACTGTCTTCCCGATTTCCTGTCTACTGCCCGCCTGCTTTCTGCCTATACTGTCTTCCCGATTTCCTGTCTACTGCCCGCCTGCTTTCTGCCTATACTGTCTCCCTGATTTTCTGTCTACTGCCCACCTGCTATCTGCCTATACTGTCTTCCCGATTTCCTGTCTACTGCCCGCCTGCTATCTGCCTACAGTCTTCCCGATTTCCTGTCTACTGTCCGCCTGCTTTCTGCCTACCGTCTTCCGGATTGCCTGTCTACTAAACAGGTAAAACGCACAGACGACCTACCATACAGAATTTCAGCTCCTACTGATTATACCTTCATCAGATCTAATAAGTACAATGGGAATATAAGCGCTTAGTTTTGTGGCGGATTTTTAAATTCCGTCATACATTAACTTGGCTTCTGTTCCCGTGTTTGTGGCTAAATCTTTCTTACGGCTACAGGACCCACTGCCCGTCATCCAATCGAGCTGAAACTTGGCACAAAGACACGTTGCCGATGACAACGCATGCTATCAAATTTTTTCAGCCCCACCCCTTCCCCCCCCCCCCCCGACCTCCAGCCACAATCCCCACAAATAATATTTTTGTTCCCTGTTTTTCACGGGGAAAATGAATGACGTATGATTTGTTCTATGGGTGCATGTTTTGGTGTGGAGATTAATTGTGTAGTTGTATATTTGTGACGTATTTGGTTTAAATATATCTTTAGTCCATTACATGTAATAAGTTTGATAAAAACCATTGCCATACACAAAAAAAACAGCTGCTACAATCACGTAAATAATAAATCACGTCCAATGACATAAATGCAACGAACATGCATATAAATTATTTATACGAAAAACATTGGTTCTATGGGTTTTTTAAATTAGCATATCCAATCACACTCAACATAATATTGATCATTTATCGACTGGATTTGATTACACTTAGAAATAGTTTGGATAAATACCTCAACAAGTCGACAGCTCGACGTCTGAGGGCTGGTTGTGAAGAAATTTTGGCTTGGTCAGACGATCAAAGTTCACGCAAGGAAACAGATGGAAATAAAGCAGACGGAAAGAAAGCAGGCGGAAAGGAAGCAGATGGAAAGAAAGCAGACGGAAAGAAAGCAGATGGAAAGAAAGCAGATGGGCAGGAAGCAGATGGAAAGGAAGCAGATGGAAAGAAAGCAGATGGAAAGAAAGCAGATGGAATGAGTGCATATAGAAAGAAAGCGGATGGAAAGAAAGCAGATGGAAAGAAAGCAGATGGAAAGAAAGTAGACGGAAAGAAAGCAGACGAAAAGAAAGCAGATGGAAAGAAAGCAGATGGAAAGAAAGCAGACGGAAAGAAAGCAGATGGAAAAGAAGCAGTGGAGGATTCAATCAAGCCAGGGACGTAAAAAAAAAAAAGCCATTGGTGTAGGAAGTGGATCGGGGGGGGGGGGGGTGGCTGTCCGCCCGGGCGGAACTTAATTCTTTATATGTAGAGGCGGCATTTTCGGTAAATTGTACTTTTTTTTTGGTTGTTTTTTTTTTGTGTGGAAGGGGGTGGCCCGCCTCGGGTGGCACTAACCCTAGCAACACCGTTGTGTAAAGAAAATGCAAAACATACATGTGCATGATTAACAAAATTGGTGAACTAAATGGCGTTATATAAAATTCTATATTTTAAAATTGTTTCTTTGAACAGCTGACGTAATTTAAAATGGCAGGGGAACCGCTGGACTTTGTTTAGCTCAGGGCCTCATGATGTATGGACTGTGTTTAGCTTAGGGCCTAAGTCTAAGTCGGGCCCTGGGCGCAGTAAACAAGGGAGGGTGGAGAAGATACTGTCCCTTTATCTGCTGCTCACTGTTTAATCTATCGGATTATATGTACTGATTACCCGATGTGAATAATTTTACCGCATAATACATTTGATTAATTTTGTTATACAATGTATGTCATAACATATCCTTTATAATCTATTGGACTTATGGTGTTGTATTTTCCGTGTGATGAATTTTATGATCTAATATACGTGATTAATTGTTAATCGATCTAAGTGAATAATTTTACCGTAAAATCTATGTCATTAATTTCAACAAATAATCTCTGATTTAAAAATGTACCTTTAAATGTATGCGACTAATCGCAATGTATACGTTTGCGATTAATTTCACCGTATGATCCGTGTGATTATTTCACTTATGTCAATGCTCTGATCACACGCACTGTATGATATAGATTATAAGGGTTGTACTTGTGCTAAGCGTTTACCAATGAAAACAGACCTTGGTTGAATTTAACACTAATTATTGTGTACTTTAGATGATATGGAAAAATCGAGCTTAAAGGAAAGCATCAGGTCGTCTATTTAAGTCATGCTGTAATGAAAATGTATTACGCTAATAATTAATGTATCCGATATCTAATGGAAAACGAATTCTACAATGCTATTCTTTGAAACAGGACGGGGTGTTCTAACCGGTGGTGGTGCGGGAGGGGGGTGTTGCAATAGGTGGTGGGGTGTTGTAATAAAAGTGGGGTGGGGGTGTAATATCTAGATTTTTCGGAAAATGTGTAACTTACTAGCCGCAGGAAAGGATGGCGTATGAAAGGATGGCGTAGGCAAGGATGGCGTAGGAAAGGATGGCGTAGGAAAGGAGGGCGTAGAAAAGGATGGCGTAGGAAAGGATGGCGTAGGAAAGGATGGCGTAGGAAAGGATGGCGTAGGGAAGGATGGCGTAGGAAAGGATGGCGTAGGAAAGGATGTCGTAAGGTGTGGGCTGCCTCTGCTGGCACTTTCTTTTGGTTTTATGGAAGAAGGGGGGGGGAGGGAGGGTATTTTTGGCCAATTTCAGAGTGTTTTTACGTTTTAAAAATGATGGAGGGGTGTGGGGGTCTGTCGATAAATTCTTGGCCCACCCCGAATGGCCCTGACCCTAGCTACGCCACTAGTTCTGTGGTGGCATTTACCCGCCTATCTTGCCGCAAAAAAAAAAAAAAAAAAAAAAAAAAAAAAAAAAAAAAAAAAAATGTTGAAAGAAAGTGAGGACGCAATTAGAATGAGATAAATTGTGCGTGTTCCACAGTGGCGAGGTCATTGTTGACACGTGCTTTCAGAACATCTGCTTTAATGTGCCAGCTTTCTTGGTTTATTCTGGACAGTTATTGCAAGTCGTAAAGGAAACGTGTTCTGCCATAAGGTTGACTTTGTACTTTTTTTTTTTTTTTTAAGCGTAAGAACAAACTACGCGAGCAAACACGATGGTTCTCTCTGTGGGCTGTAACGGCTGTTACAGGGGTGAGACCTGTCTTTAAAGATCACACACACACACAAAAAGTATTTGTTGGACAAATTTATCTAGTTTCCTATTTCGGAAATCTTTTATGTTTACTTAATCTCCACACACAAAAAAAAAAAAAAAAAAGTGTCAGGGGGGAGAACTATGAGTAATGTTTGAAGCTATCTGCGGCGGGAAAGGGAGGTAAGGAAAACAGGAGGGCTACTTTGATATTTAAAAAAAAAAAAAGGAATACACCATATATTCTTTTTTTTTTTTTAAAGAAAATATTAAGCAAAGTACTTAACACTGTCTGCATTTGGGCCGTTAAAGGTATTTAAATGTTTTATCTATAGTCCCAACCCGCAACAATTTCTTCTCAAGTTAGACGCTTCTTCAAACTGAATGGCTTTAAGGCCAAAAATTGCAAAAATCGAGGCCAAAACCAAGCAGTGGTTAAGTGGTTAAGATACTAACAAAAGTGTTTTGTTGTTTTTTTTTAAACGTGTAAAAAAAAAAAAAGAGTGGTTGGGGGGGGGGGGGGGCGGTGGTCCGTGAGAAGGTAAGTTCTAACTCCGAGGACTCAAACTTGGCTACATCTCTGGAAATTTATAAATAGATGGTTGACTGATCCCGCGGCGCGGGTCTAGATAATGTCTCGAACCATAGATGAAATTATTCGACAGCTGATTCATTGGGGGATTAGGAGATGGGTAGATTACATATCAGTGTGTTCATGGTGGAGCTTAGATCTGGTATGAGATTTAACCGTGCCGTGTACTTACATTATTGTGTACATTACAACCGGGGGGGGGCGAATTTAAACCTAATGGACGCGCATTAAAGGTGCCCTGAGATGATGTTATTCTCCACTGTCGTTTGAGTTATGCGTGAATTTTGTTTTGGGAGATCCTCAATATTTTGCTTGCATAAAGGCCCGACAGGGGTCTTACTCATATACTCATTACATAAACTTTTAGCTTACATCTGGTAAATAGTTGTTCATATTTACATTTCAGCTTCCTGATGCCGGGGGGGGCATGTAAATGATATCCACAGGTTGTGGTCATGCGGGGAAAGTCACGTGGATGAGATCCCAAGAAAGGGGGAGCGGTGCAGCTGAATCCACGGGAAAGATACACGCACGATAAACAGTAGCAGATACAGACGCCGAGTCTACAGCTGTGGGCCACCTAGAGAACCACCGTGGACCGGCCCGCAAATCTATCTTACGAGCAGTTACGAGTCGGAAATATTAGCAGTGTTCATTTTAAAGTCTCGCCTATGAAGATACCGTCTCGTTGCCGGCGTTAGCTGTGTTTGAATAATGATTCTCGGACGTGTTGGGTGATAGAAAGTCGTTACGGATGAGGTTCATGTGTTCTCACTAACACATCCTTGTTGAGATAAGGAAAATACCCCCTCACGAGTCTACGCAAACACATTAGCACTAGGGGTGAGTAATAGAGCGTTAAAACTAAATATAAAGAGACTTTGTTTGTTAAAGAAGTTGTTATATAAAGTGTTGTTTTATGCCAAATTGTTGTAAATTAATTATGTTCTTTAAAAGGGAGAAGTTTGCTTTATTTTCTATCAGTTGTTTTTGGAAATTGTTATTTACTCATTATTACAGAGATTGTGTTCATCATTCTGCAACGAACCATTGTATAATACTTTTTGTTATCGATTACGTTCAATAGAAACAATGAAAGTTTGTTTCAGACATTTGAGTAATCAGGGCCTCCTTAATTCTCCTCCTATAATCAATGCCTGTCCCATACTGCATTGAAACATATCTGTCAGTGCCTGCTTCTTATTTTACTCATAACCCCCCACCCCCCCACCCCCACTAAATACGCCCCTTCTGTATTGTTCGTTCTTTGCACTCAAAGATGACCAAGGCATTTTTTTTATTTGAATAACACTTGAGTAGCAGCCTTGAACTTGAGCTGGATTTTGTTTAAAGTGAGGGGGGTTGTTCAATGGGGGCGGGGCGGGGGGTGTTGCTCAATTCGTCAGCCTCACTCTCTCGTCCTTGCCTATTTGATCCACTGGCAAGACTTAGTCAAGACTACTGGTAATAGACCAGTATGCAATAGATGACATGCGGTGTGACTACTTCGCTCTACTTCGAAGGAGTTGTCGGAATTTTCATCGTGCTGACATATCAATGTCCCACCGCCTACGGGACCCCCACCTCCGGGTCTGATCTCAGAGGTTGCATTCTCTTTAATGAGTAGCCGGATAGGAGCCTTCCCCAGCAAACAGGACAAATGAAAATACAAGAAACAGAGCACTGTGAAAAACTTAAGTAATCGCAATTGTTGTTGCCGGAAGTAGGATTGAGCCCGAGTCCATCAGCTTGGGACGGACTCAGTTTAGACCACTCGGCCATCACCCTTCCGGACACCACCCAACTAAATCCGCCCCGGACTCCGTACTCCCACACTATCCGCCACTGTCATCTTTCTCCCCCAAAATAATTCACCCTGTGTCCATTGACCAAAAAGGCTAAAGCTTCTAGCCGCTAGCCTTCGTGTGCCCCTGTATAGGAGACTGCAACTTTCCTTGTCACTCAGAGTTATCGTTCATACCGGGGAGTACAAAGAAAGTACAAAAATGGCTGCTAACATGGCAAAAACAGCATTTGAGACCTGGCGAGTTGAAGAAATTAAGAAATTTTTACGGGAATTGCATCAGCCGGTATCTGGAAATAAAGCAGAACTTGTAGATCGGGCACGCGGCTGTGTAGCTTTGCGAATTTGTGGGGGAAAAAAAGTATGTATCTGAGACATGTTTCTAATTTCTAGGCGAAAAAGATTAACAAGGACAAAAACCCCTGCTTTTTCAGGAAGTTGCAGTCCCCTTTATGCCACCCAGGGATCTCTGATCTTATTGTCGCAATCTTCAACACCATGGCTTCAAACGTATCACATTCAACCCGTGTACTTACGTTTCAGACTTGGCGTGTTCTGTAGTTACTGTGAATGCTACTGTCGCCCTAGGGCGGTTTCTTTTTCACGGCCGCTCTTTTTTTTATCACGGCTGTACTTTCCACCACGACTGTACTTTCCATCACGGCTGCACCTTCCATCACGACTGTATTTTCCATCACGGCTGTACTTTCCATCACGGCTGCTCTTTTTTTCCACCGCGGGTTCTCGTTTTCATCACGGCTGCACTATCCATCACGGCTGTACTTTTCCATCACTGCTGTACTTTCCATCACGGCTGTACTTTTCCATCACGGCTGTACTTTTCATCACGGATGTGCTTATGTAATCATGCATGATCTTTTTGTGTGTAAGTGTGTTCTCCACGTGTACACGATTATTGTGACGCTATGTACGCTCGGTGTACGTGTTTGCCGGGTCGAAACGTTTTAGCCCGAGTCAGGGTCTGGATATTTTGGACCCGTGCCGAAGATCCGTTATTGGAAGGCCCATTTCCCGACGTCTGCGTCGAAAAACACTGCGGAGTTTGGAGCTCTTCTTGTCCCTGGTGTTTTGCAATCACGGTTTTCCAAGCTGGGTTGGAGGAATCGCTCTAGCTCAGCCTTTCCCAAATAACCGGGTCGCGACCCGGTACCGGGAGACAAAAATTAAATTAGCTTGTCGGCGAAAGAAATAAAACAAAGGTGGGTTTGAAAATCTAGGTGAGATTATCGTGACGTACTTATCATCATTAATAAACTATTGGTAAGTTTTATTCCTGTACAGTGTTGTACGAGGAAAGGCTTAATCGTAATATAGGAAAACTGTGTGGACATTGTCCTATATTACTAAATGCCAGTACAGGCGATACAAATTTTATGGGTCACGAAGGAGAAGTAACAAAAACAACAACAAAATAACCGGGTCACGAAAACAAAAGTTTGGGGAAACCCAGCTCTAGCCGAACAAAATGGGTGGAAATAGTTGTTTAAATATTTATGTAATGAAGGCATTAGGCCCTTCAGTTATTATTTTAAAGTTACACATAAACTATCTCGCATTAGGACTGGAATCGGGAAAATCCCGAAATCCCATTTAAATCAAATGGAAATATATATATTTTTTGAAAGAATGTTAGCTTGTGGGATGTGGATGTTGTGTGAGAAACGCGATGACGTGTCACGTGCGGGCTAAATATATCCTGAATCCCGTTTCAGAGTGGTGGTTGTCTGCGCGAGTCGGCGTGGGGAAAAGTTCATTGGTCGTATTCTAAACGGCTGGACGTGAATGTTTATGGCCGCTGTGCGATAAAAGCTGTACATTCCCCCCTTACCGAGGGTGATGGGGGTCAAATGTAATCAACATATTTATTTTTTTGTATGTATCATTACATACACTACGACTTGTATCTTGGCTCTTGTTTGCCCCGTGTTGCCCTAGACATGTATCAATACAAACACCACGTCTTCTATATTGTTTCTTATATGTTTGCTTGTCTACGTTGCCTTAGTCATCTCCAAACACGTGGAGGTAAAGAACTTTGAGACTTTGTGTTAGTTAAATATTAAGATTTCAAAATAAAATGTTTATGACTGAATTGTTCCGTTTGTTAACTGTGCCGAGTATAAGAATGACATTTTACTGGCATGAAGACTGTGCCGAATATAAGAATGACATTTCACTTGCATGACACGGACATTGCTTTATTTTGTGGAGAAATCAATGCTGTAGATTGTAGGACGGTAGTTTGGCCGTTTGTTACATATACAATCCACAATCCGTTTGTTAAGTATACAATCCAGAATCCGTTTGTTACGTATACAATCCACAATCCGTTTGTTACATATACAATCCACAATCCGTTTGTTACATATACAATCCACAATCCGTTTGTTACATATACAATCCACAATCCGTTTGTTACGTATACAATCCATAATCCATTTGTTACGAATCGCGTGCCTTTTTTTAACCTTAAGTTTTTGTGTTTTCTTGGGGTTTTTTTGTGGTGTTTTAGGGGGGTTTGGGGGGGTTGGGGGGGTAAATGATCATCGAATTGTTGTATTTGAGATACCGGTACTAATAAAACGCTACTTTACGCCACTTTAAAAAAAAGAAGAAAAAATACGTATGTATAATCAGAAATAAAACAGTTATATTTGGTACAAACCATCTGTAATTTAGACGTGCAAGGAGTAAATAGTGCAGGGGCGTGAACGATGTAGAAAATGACATATGCAGGGAATCCCAAGAGGAAGGTTTTATGTGCCAAATATGTATTTATATGCACCAAATATGTATATATATGCAGGGGCGTAGGAAGGGTATGTGGAGGGTGGTCCGCCCCGGGCGAATTTTTTTCCTTATATTGAGGGCGGCATTTTCGAGCGAACGAACATTTTTTTTTCGCTGAAGAGGGGAGGCAAAAATGCAAGGACAGCCCAGGGCGGCACTATCACCAGCTACGCCACTGCTTATATGTACCAAGAATATAATTAAGTGTACCAAATATATACTTATGTGTACCAAGTGTATTCGTAAGTGTAGCAAATATATACTTGTGTGCACCAAGTATAAAGCTATCTGCACCAATTAGCGCAGATTTAACTTTACGTCCACTTTGCCGTCTCGAATACGTTTTTTCTTTCTATTTAAGTATTTACATTTTTATTGAGCAACCCTTCTGACAAAACCCATGTCAATGGCTTTAATTGCTTTTATTATTTGAAGACTTTCAAAATAATTTTTTTTTTTTAAAGAGTAGATGTATCGGATTAAACCATCTCAGGTGATGAATTTAATCTGTAATCCTTAAGTCCAGTGCCGCAGAAAGAAGGGATATTGCAGCACAATGAAAAAACTTTGCAGGTGGCGGAAAATGCCGCACCACAAAAAAAAATTTAAAATAGTGCCGCCCGCGGCGGACGGCCCTCTCCACACCCCTCTATTTCCTTCGCCACTGCTAACGTCGCTATAATAAACATGTACTTCAGATTTTTAAAAATAAAGAAATAAAAAATACAATTATTTTCTAAAAATTCTAAAAAGACAACTTAACTTGTGGAGCAATGCAGTGCTTCTCAAACTCTGTGACGGGACGCACTTAATGAGAAATAGACCCCGAGTAATGTTAAGACATTTCCCGTTCGTCTACTTCTGTACAGTAATTAATCATTCAAAATCACTTCTCTGTTCCATGCCGATCGCTTAAAAACTTGTTGACGTTGTCGAGTCCCACCAAACAAAATTTTGAGAACCCCTGTGCTAGTGGGGGGTTTGGGGGGGGGGGGGGGCAGAATTCCGAACACTCGAGTTTCGTGCCGTAAAAGTTCTACAGCGTCGTTACGTGGAGTGCCCCCCCGTCCGTGGCCGACTTCATTGATAACTGGGATATTCATGTCAGAAAGTGATCGATGGGGCGGTCCTTTCAGCGGCCCGTCTCTGTGAGACGAGAGAATAATTGCGCCATGTTCAATCTCAACCCGTCTCTTGCCTATACGGCGACGAAAACTATTTTGATAAATTTGAGGCTCGGTATTTGATGCCTGTGTTATGTGTATGTGTGAGGTTTTTTTTTGTTTTCTTATAAGTCTTCAGGGAAATTGAGGTCAAAAAAATTGGGGGGGGGGGGGGGGTGTCGACGGGATTGGAGTGTGAGTTACGGTGTCATCCCTTATAATGGGAAACCCTGATATACGAAACTGGAGAGAGTCGTTTGATAGTTTAATCGAACGCGCAAGAAATACACCCAACGGAGAAAACCCTAGTGAGCATGCAAACGTGACCGTGCCAACGTGATCGTGCCAACGTGATCGTGCAAACGTGATCGTGCAAACGTGAGCGTGCAAACGTGATCGTGCAAACGTGATCGTGCAAACGTGAGCGTGCAAACGTGATCGTGCCAACGTGATCGTGCAAATGTGATCGTGCCAACGTGATCATGCAAACGTGAGCGTGTAAACGTGATCGTGCAAACGTGATCATGCAAACGTGAGCATGCAAACGTGAGCATGCCAACGTGATCATGCAAACGTGAGCATGCAAACGTGATCGTGCAAACGTGATCGTGCAAACGTGATCATGCAAACATAGCATGGAAATGAGCGCTGTGCAAGTGCTCAAATCAATCAAGACGATTAGGCCAACATATATAGTTGTAAGGAACTGACCAAGCCGTGAACTGCTGCTACCACTTGATGGTTGAGCAAATTTAAAATTTAACCAAAAAAATTAGTATTTCCCAGCTTTGAGTCAGTTTTTTAAAGTAATTTTTATTATCATGATTATTTTAAATATTAGAAATAAGACAGTTTGTTTTTTTAAACCAGAAGAAATCTAAACCCCGACCCCCCCCCCCCCCCAACCACACACACACACCAACCCTTCGACCCAAAACTGGCAGAAAATTTCACTGCGTCTCGTCTGCTCTCACTTTTCATTTTATAACTCAACACGAGTGTTTAAACGCACAGGTTCAGTGGCGGATCGAATGAAAATCAGAATTAAAATGGGGGGGGGGGGGGGGGGGGGTTTGCCATGAAATAATGTGACCGTGTTTTTTTTTTTTAAATATATTTCCGAAAAAAGTTTGGGATGCGACCCCCCCCCCCTTTTTTTTTTCTCATTCCTCTTTTAAGATACGCCCCTGCTCCCAATTCATTGTTAACACTTAACGGATCAACACCGGGTCCCTCGGTATCACCCCCTCGCACGCTATCATCTTTTGTTAACTCCACAACAATAAACTTGGATTGGAATGTATTTTGTTTCCCATAATCGCAAGGACGTCACTCATTTCTATACAGCAGAGAAAATTTGATTTTTTTTTCTTTGCAGAACTGACATTTTATGATGTACATCCTGTAACACCCCCACACACACTTTTTTTCCAACCACCATCCACACACAAACTTTTTTTTCTATTTACAACAGGATAATAAAAGTTATTTTACATAAAATATTCCATGACACTGTGTTTAACGTGTCTGCGGTAATAAGGCCGTGGTGTGTTTGGCTCAGTGATATTCAAAGGGGGGGGGGGGGGCGTGCGCCACGGAGAGAGGTAACCAAAGAGAGGGCGCTGAGATTTCAAACACACTGTCACTCTGGTTTAAAAAAATTCTTTGAAATTTCAGCTCAATTTTTGGCACTTTCCAGTTTTTCTGAAAATTAAATTGACGTTTAAAAAAATGGTTCCTTTGTCTAAGAGGTAAGATTTTTTAAAAAAAAACAGCAAAAAAAATTTTAAAAATCGATTGATTCTTAGTTATATATTTTTTGTGTGTAAAATTCTTAAGTATAAATTAGTTTGAAGTGTAAAATTCTTAAGTATAAATTAGTTTGAAGTGCGAAATTCTTAAGTATAAATTAGTTTGAAGTGTAAAACAACCGTCGCCATATTTTTTTTAAAGTGAGTTTTATATGTATCAATTAGTGTTAGATCCAGTCCCTCGTTCATAAGGGCCAATCAGTCCCAGACTCTACCGCGATACGTGAATTTCCGCGAAGTAGGATTGTTAATTTATAAATAGAATAGTTGTGTCATTATAGCACAGAAAACCTGTTCATGGGCTTCTAAATTCGGGCTTAGACACGATTACATCAGTGGCGTAGCGAGCTTAACTCGCGCCCGGGGCACAATACCTTTTTAGCGCCCCCAATACCTTTTAGCGCCCCCAATACCTTTTAGCGCCCCCAATACCTTTTTAGCGCCCCCCCCCCCCAATTCGAAAACCATACAATATTATAGTAAAATATACCATTTGGCGCCCCTTTGTGAGTAGCGCCCGCGGGAATGATGCCCCCCTTGCCCCCCTCACTACGCCACTGGATTACATCATCTGTTGGTGCTCGATTACATAGACCTACATTAAATACGCACGGTCGTTTTAATTGTAAAACAGGCGTGTAGAATTGATCCAGGCGACCACGCGCGCGCGCTGTATCGTGTTCACTATCTCCATCAGCTTCTTTAAAATAAATACGTGTTATATTTAAAAGAAAAAAAAAAAATTTGACAGATTGAGGCCGCGACAGTCGAAGCGCGATGTGGCAAGAGACGACTGCATATGTTATATATCACACTTCCACTTGCTTCAATTTGATTTTATTTATACCTTAAAGAACATCCATTTATATGTGTTGGTAAAACTGCTTTATTGAGAGATGCTTGTTGAATGTTGCGTGTTATTACCTGCATGTTGGAATGTTGGGTGTTATTACCTGCATGTTGACTGTCGGGTGATATTACCTGCATGTTTGAATGTTGAGTGTTATTACCTGCATGTTCACTGTCGGGTGTTATTACCTGCATGTTTGAATGTTGAGATATAGTTTAACGTGTTGAAATAATAATACACTTAGGCTAAGATGGCATGGATTGATGTGATGGATATGAATCTACAGCAGCTGGGAATTCAAGCATGGAAATGAAAAAAGCATCAGTTGGATCTGAGTGGAAGGATGTTGTGAGGCAGGCATGCATGGGCTGAAGTGCCACAGAGATGGATTCGAAAAATCTACTTGCGATGAAGGCGCCCTTATAATCACCCACTCCATCCTTGTTCTGACCAGGGCTACAAAGGTTAAGTGGGGGGGGGGGGGGGGTCATAGGATAAATACCGGATTCGATATACATCCAGCTTTGGAGACTTTGTACTAATATATCACATTAAGAAATGGCCTCAGCAGGCCTTCGAGCATTGCTTTTATGCCCTCAACAGAGTACCCCCCCCCACCCAAGCCCGGGTATCGGGCCGCGAAGCCGCACTTTGGAGATGTCCCTTTGCCAGGACAGCCCCCACCCGAGTCCGCTCGATCGGGTTATTCTGGACACACACTTGGTCCGACACTGCATACAAACAGTGCACACGATCGATTTTCCTAGGAGTCGGGATGGTAAATTTGCGTCCCGGGGAAGCGACAGACGCCCTTTAAGAGGAGTTCTACAGTGGGTTTCCACCTCACAACTAGGAGCAGCTTTCTCGTGGCTGCGTATTTAGAATCATCAATCAGAGGCTTCCACCACAGCCTCTCGTCTCATATCCATTAACGGCAACTAATAATCACGATCCTAACCATGTCTCTGCCTTTACTTCCAACTGTAAAACGTTGCAGTTGGCAGCCCTGTAGGTGCTGTTTTATTTCCGGCAGGTACCATGCACGCCCCTTGGCTGCCCACGCAGGACACGCAATGGTGGTTTTGTTCTCCGGGTACCGCCGAGGGGGCCGGTGGCCGTCGCCTCCTAATAAGCAAGCCACCACAGACTTGTCAACCGGAGCCCCGGGGAATGAGTCTTTGTACTAAACACCCTAACAGCCCCCCCGCCCTCCCCCCCCCCGGGTTCTTTCTACGGCTATTATCAGGGACGTTACTTCTCATTTGACTGCCGTTAATCCAATGGGGTCTAAGCCAGAAACATTTGCAATAAAAAGCCAGGGGTGTGCAAACTGCGGCCCGGCAACTGATCGAAGGTATTTAGAAATTTAAAAAAAAAAACTTTGTTTTTAAGCTCTTTTTTTGAAGTTTACATAATTTCATGCACCGTTATGATTTTTAAAATATTTTTGATCAAATTTCTTTCTAATTTTCTATTTTTAAAACAGTCTTTGACCTTTGTCATGTAATGCTAAAATGTGAAATTACCGATTCTAATTTAGAGAAATGTTTATCGACGTGTACAAATCGGACGTAATACACATGTGGCCCCCAATAGCTTTATATGTGTCAATGTGGCCCTCCGCACAAAAAGTTTGCCGTCCCCTGCTGTAGCCTCTTACGCGAACTCACATGAAAAACTTCTTTGACTCTTGATTCCTTTGTCTCCTGCAGGATGAGTCGTTGGTACGTGATTGTCTTGATCTCAGCTGTTGTCTTGTGGTGGCTGTTCCAGAACGTTCGGATAGAAAGAACAAGCAGTCTCGAATCAGAGGCGTCTAAAGAGAACATCTACGGTTTCCTCAAAAACCCTGAGCATCTAGTGAAAGTCCACCCAACTATGTGAGTAGCGGTCAGTGTCGTAGCTAGGGTTAATGCTTTCCGGGGTTATGCCGAGAATTTTCCTGCCCCATCATCCACGAAAAAAGGATCTGCAACTGGCTGAAAATGCCGCCCCTCCGTATAAAGAAAACAATAAGTGTCACTCTGAACGCCCCTTCCGCACACCCTTTTTGACGTCAAATGTAACGGTACATTTATAAAAATCCCTCCACACACTTTTTACGCACAACACATAATATGTTTGAGTAGTTTTTTCCTCATGTGCGCTCACCCAAATCTGTGTGATATGATACTAGTCTCGAATATTCCAGACATTGGCAAGACACAGTTTAAATACAGAAACCAGTCAAATTGTGATTTTATTTTTTAAACTAAATATGAAAGTACAAACATATTCTTTGTAATTTGAAGAAAAAAAACATTATTGAGAATGTTTTTTTTTCTAAAAATTTTAATTTTAATTTTTTTTTTTTTTAAATTCAGAGTTAATGTGTTCAACATCGTAAGCGATCAAAACAAGGTCACGTTCCAGTTCGAGGAACACTTGCCATCGGGTACTGTTTTCTTGCACATGTCGCTTGTCTATGATGATGAAGAATGTACTCTACTGTACCAGACGAATTCTTTCCTTGCGAACGGTAAAAAAAAATTTTTAAAAATATTTGCTATTTGATTTATTAAACATTAATGACTTGAGATCTAACGATCTGAGGTATTTTCGTATTGATTGAGAACCTCTAGTTCTGTATGCTGTTTGAGAAATACGCGAGTCAATTTTTGGCCAGTATTAGTTAGTACCCGATGAAAGGAAATGAAGCACACAAAAATAATTTAATGAAATATATTTTAAAGATAAAATAAGGCCACCACTGATTCTATCTAAGACCATTGTGAAGTTCTACTTGTATTTTTTAAAATTTATTTATTTTTTTTTTTAAATAAAAAAATAATTATATTTATATTTATAAATTTAAAATATTTTTTTTTTGTGATATAAAGAAAATCGCTAGCTGGTCTTGCGGCCGTGTTTGTATGAACAACATATAAGCACGTGACGTAACTTCCGCTTATCAAAGCTATCTGGTGTTTATCTGGCGTAGACGAGTACGAAACAAACGAAAATATTGCCAGAAGAGCTAAGACGAATTTTATGAGAAGATAAAGGACAAATTTAAAAAAAAAAAAAAATTAAAACTTGGCTCGCAATTTAAAAAACAAAATTATATTTAAGAAAAAAATTAAGTTATTAAAAAAACAAAACAAATTAACATCAGAAAAATAACTTCTGTATCCATTCAATTGAACTTTTGATTTAATTTTTTTTTTTTAAATTCATAGCGTTAGCGCCGCCACAAATCAGTTTCGTTTTGTTTCTCTCATTGAAAACTCAACGTTAACAAATCAATCGTATAAACAAAATATTATACCGATAAAAGGTGAATCTAAACCGCGGAACTTTGATCTCTGTGCCTCAATCGTATGCTAGGATTTATTTTTTTATTTTTTAAACTTAAAATTTATTCTTCATGTCAACCGAACACAGGCTCACACACTTTTTTTCCCCCACAGACCTCCAAGAAATATTGATAATTTTTTTAATAACTAAGTGAGCAGGAAGATAAACATAGTTCAAATGACGTTCAAAATTGATCAAATTTTTAGGTACAAAAATAAATATTTGATCACGGTGACCGCGGCCCAGCGATCAAATATTTGTATTTTTTTTAATGAATAGAGACATACGGCTGAAACCGATATCCTCCCAGTGTGGATGGACATCGAAAGAAGTCATACGAAGTGTGCTCCTTTGAGGTTATAGCGCCTAAGTAATGGAACTGATTGCCTCCATTTTTTAATGATTTTAAAAATGATCGAAAATCATTTAAGAAACATTTATAGACATTTTTCTTGAAATAGAGTTTATGACATCAGAGTGCATTGAGCATGCTAAAACAGCATGGACACACGCTCTATATAAGTCATCACCAATCAATCATCATCATATTATATATTTATATATGCGAAATTAACAACTAACATGTTTTTACTTACAGTCACCGTTAGACTGCAAGTGTCTGACTCCGTACCGGACCGCTCTACGATCGACTCCAAAATCCCATCTTCCGCGACCATTCACCAAACAGTTGCCGTGGAGACGTGGCGACTGGCCAGCTACCCTCTCAGCTCTTTCATCGCTGGCGTTTGGGAGTCGACTGTCAGGACGTCGTTGAGTTTACTGAATGACCCAAATCTCGACGTCACCGAGGACCAGTTACCCGGAGAGCTGTAAAGAAAAAAACAAACCACAAGCTGACGAGTAATGCGTCTAGTCTGTTGTTGAACGCGGGAAGTTACCTATATCATGGTTGTCGTTAGATCTTGGTATAGCTCCTTGACAGACGTTGATGAGAGTTCATCAGGAAAAAGTTGACGGATGCAGTCCACCACCAGATTTCTGGAAATGATGGTTTGGTCATGCTTTGATGGGCGATACAGTGCATTGAACTAACGTTAAGTTGTCTGATGGCTAGACGACTTGTGCT
This sequence comes from Omphiscola glabra, assembly GCA_964017045.1. NCBI lineage: Eukaryota > Metazoa > Mollusca > Gastropoda > Lymnaeidae > Omphiscola > Omphiscola glabra. Next base: position 46,402,984 of record OZ024794.1, on the reverse strand, counting down.
CCACGAAGGCTAACAAATAAACACCAGGCGCCAGTATTAAGTAATGTCTGACTTATAGACGCGTGTTGTGCACGTGGAGAAAATGGCGAAAAGGACTATCATGACTTTCTATAAGGCAATCCATGCTGATTCCCCCGACCTGGACATAGAATTTTCAAATGTGTCACCACCTTGAACTAAAGAGAATATATTAACTATGCATGTCAAAGATTGATATATAACTTTGCATGTCGTCCACGTGTGTGCAAACATGTTCAGAGATTAAAGAGATGAGAGTGTTTACATGAACATCTTCATATTTATATCATGAATCTTGCACCAACCTACTGTCTTTCGGGTGTGCTGTGTGTTTATTCTTATCTTCCATTGTGTGTTAGCAATTATTGTATGCCTTTACATTATGCATGTTCTTTACGACATATGTGCGATCATGATATGGTACTCAATATGTTAAAGAGCATGGCGGAGTATTAAAAAAATACTTATGATGTATTTGATTTATTGTATTATTGATGATTTGTCTAACATGTATTTCGATATCTATCATTTGTCCATCATGTGTATTGATGTATGGGTGAGGTTTTTATCACTGCATAACTTCATTTATGCGTATTGTTGTATGGGTGAGGTTTTCATCACTGCATGACGTCATTTATGCATATTGATGTATGGGTGAGGTTTTCATCACAGCATGACGTCATTTATTTGTTTTGATGACGTATGGGTGAAGTTTCCATCACTGCTTGGGTGAGGTTTCCATCACTGCTTGACAGGCAAGAGTTTTAAAATAGACATACATGACACCGTATGTTGAATGAAAGCTGTAACACATCAATCCATAACTGGTCTTATTTTGATATGGCAAGAAATGAATGAAAAGTGCAAATATTTTATTTGGGGGGGGGGGGTGTTGTTTGTGGTGGAAGGAGGGAGAGAGTTGTGTGTGGGGGGAAGAGGTAGAGAGTTGTGTGTGGGGGAATAGGGGAGAGGGTTGTGTGTGGGGGAATAGGGGAGAGAGTTGTGTGTGGGGGGAAGAGGGTAGAGAGTTGTGTGTGGGGGGAAGAGGGTAGAGAGTTGTGTGTCGGGGGAAGAGGGTAGAGAGTTGTGTGTGGGGGAATAGGGGAGAGAGGTATGTGTGGGGGGAATAGGGGAGAGAGTTGTGTGTGGGGGGAATAGGGGAGAGAGTTGTGTGTGGGGGGTGGAAGGGAGAGAGTTGTGTGTGGGGGGAGATAGTTGTGTCTGAGGGGAGAGAGAGTTGTGTGTGGGGGCTGGAGGGGAGGGATTTGTGTGTGGGGGTGGAAGGGAGAGAGGTGTATGTGTGGAAGGAGCGAGAGAGTTGTGTGTGGAAGGAAGAGGGGAGAGAGTTGTGTGTGTGGGAATAGGGGAGAGAGTTGTGTGTGGGGGAAGAGGGGAGAGAGTTGTGTGTGGGGGTGGAGGGGGAGAGTTGTGTGTGGGGGGAAGAGGGGAGAGGGTTGTGTGTGGGGAAGAGGGGAGAGAGTTGTGTGTGGGGTGAAGAGCGGAGAGAGTTGTGTGATGGGGAAGAGGGGAGAGAGTTGTGTGTGGGGGAAGAGGGGAGAGAGTTGTGTGTGGGGGTGGAAGGGAGAGAGTTGTGTGTGGGGGCTGGAGGGGAGAGAGTTGTGTGTTATTATTGACACAATATGTTGTAATTTATCGCTTATAACAGCGGTTCTCAACCTATGGGTCGCGACCCCTTTAGGGGTTAGAACGACCCTTTTCCCAGGGGTCGCCTTAGACCATCGGAAAACACATATGCTCTACAGTTATGAAGTAGCAACGAAAATAATTTTTTGGCTGGTGGTCGCCACAACAGGAGGAACTGTATTAAAGGGTCGCGGCATTAGGAAGGTTGAGAACCACTGGACTATAACAATGTTTTTGTTTTTTCCAGAGTCTGAATAAAAGATAAACCTAAATTTTAGTTCGTTTGCACATCCGGGCAAGAAGTCCATTTAGCGACACTTATACTTGATCCAATCTTATTTTACTAGATTACTATGACATTACGTTAAATTATATTGTGCAGCTTTCTGTTTTTTTAATATGTACAAGAAAATAAACACATGTTGTTTTTGTTTTGGGTTTGTTGCTGTTAGTAGTATTATGATTTGTTTTTCGTCCCTGTTGATCTTCCGTTAAGGAATACAGCTGCCGCTCAGTTTGTTCAAAAGAAATACTGGATCTCCATCAATAGGTTGGAAAGCATCTTTACAACCCCCGAACACAGAGAGCGATGCCGTACATTTAACAGTGTTTATTGCAACTGTGTGTCATCATTGGATTTATTGCAACTGTGTGTCATCATTGGTTTATTGCAACTATAATGTCTAATCCAGCTCAGTGCAGTGGACCTACGCCTGCCTTAGGTAAATTTTCGCCCTGTGCGAAGCACCCGTTCGGCGCCCCTCTTCCCCGTCCCTGTGTGGCTCCGCTCTTTTTCGGCTTGCGACATAGGCCATGGAACACGCACAATTTGTGTAAATATAACAATATATGTTAAGCTTTAATAATAATTTTACATAATACACAAGTAGACATTTCGGAACATGCCTTCATCAGTATAACAACAAAACTTTTAGATAAGGGTAAATGTGAAGTGATATCACCGCGTTTTTTTTACCATGGCCGCCATCTTGGTTGTCGTGACCCGCGAACTTATGTCCTAAACCTAACCTGAACACTAAATCTATCCCTAAACCTAACCTGAACACAAACTTATCCCTAACCTGGGTTTTGACCCTATCGGATCGGAGGTTTTGACCTTATCGGAACCAGGGTAAAACTCGCAAATGACGTCATTGTGATATCTCTTCGCATGATCCTAAATAAGTATAAATTAAACTTACATGATATATATATATATATATATACATACATCCTATCTATAAAAAAAGGACGAAAAAAAGGAGTGGGCGCAAAAACCAGACAGAAACAAAGTAAAGAAGAATGGACAGGAAGTGAGTTGAAGTAAAAGGTAAAAAAAAAACCAAACAGGAAAAAAGACATGGCAGTTACGTAAAATTGGGAATTTTGTTTATCCCGTATGGTACGTTCAGTACAACACTTGTATAATTATCTAAACTTGTTCGTTTATCAAAACACTCTTCACGAAACGTTCTTATATCCGGAACGAGAAGTGTGAAGCTTGCTGCGATAGCCACGTTTCTCTTAATGATTAAAAAAAAACACACCAAAAATAAGGCATTTCAAAAAGACAATTATATATATATATATATATATATATATATATATATATATATATATATAATTTGCTCATATTAGTTAACGTTTGTGTTAGGTATCGATATACCGCTTTTGCAAATTTAATCAGTTTTTAACATTTGGCTCTTTAGATGAGCAGTACGTTACAAATGACTTAAAACGGGTACACAAAGAAAAAACAATACCGAAGCTAGTAGCCGTCATGTTAACACTATTCAATTTAGTTATATTATTAAATTATTATAAAAATACAAAAAATCAAATGTGCAGGAACAAAAGCTATATAAAAGCTTACAGCAAGCGGGAAAATGTATAACCCTAGAAAGACAAAAGAACATTAATGTACACACACAAAAGTGAAATCTTGTAAGGCTTCTATAAGTATAGTAGGTCTCCTGTCTAGTAAAATAAGCGTAAATAAGAGCGTAAATAAGAGCTTAAATAACGTTCTCCCAATGAAAAGATCAGAGGGTAATGGTAGATCGCTATGCATTTAATCGGTGACGTCAACGTGAAACATAACAAAAAAAAAAGGGAATGAAGAACAAATCTTTAAAGGGAAGTAATCGCAGTTAATTTAGTTGTTTTTTTACACAATAGCGCCCCCTTACATCTGACCCCGAGATTATCCTGGCCAAAGACACGTTTTTTTATTTTTTTTTAATGTTTGTCACACGACACAAGTAAGTGGGAGACAGAGTTGAACATTTAACAGCCTGAAAAGAACAAATCACTTTTAATTTATTTTGTAGCTAAATTTAATTTTTATTTTAGAAAATATTTGTTCTAACTGATTAAATCAGTTGTTACATCAATTAAGTATTATTTATATATATATATAATTAATTAATGTTTTTCATCCGTTAAATAAGAAAGTATAAATGAATTATTAAATTTGAGAAAAAAATATCGCTTTAATTCTTTATTTGTTTCTTTGACGTCTTTTTTTTAAATTAGCATAGTAAAATTCCCCCCCCCCCCCTTATTATTGTAGTCAAGTCTTGACGGGACCTGCATGGGTATTATAGCAAATATTGAAGAATTTAAATTCGCGTGTGACTGTTATTATTATAATTTTTTTTTAACTCGTAAACTGAACTGGCGCTTAGTGCTAATGCGTGTTATATTAGATTTTGTGCAATGACACAATTAGCTTCAGACACAAAATAGATATTTATCAAATAACTAAAGTCGATCACAATGTGGACAAGACAGAAATAGTCGGTTTTAGAAATTCAAGGGGGAGCTACTGTGTCAGCATAAAAATGTTTTATAGAATCTATCGATTGTCTCCCGTTTACTTCTCATTCACTTAATGTGAGATGTTAGGGTTGCCCATGACCAAAAATTTATTTTAAAAAAGTAATAACAAAAAAAAATAATAATAAAAATAAAGAAAGAAAAAAAGAATTGTGATAATTCAATCAAATGGATTTATTAAAAGCTATCTGATAGAACTATTGATTGTGAAGTTTCATTTAAATGTCTTTAAGAAATAACAAGTCGTGCCAATCAAAATTTCACATAAGTTTTGTGTTTTATTGGTGATCCTCATAAAAATAAACATACGTGAAAACAACTATAGTAATTAAAATAATTTTAACTTGATATAGCCCGCCAAACATTGGCGACAGCAATGCGTGAACGTCCCATCTACTAAAGTTACTTGACAAAACATGAACTCACATCACCCACATTTAAGAACCACAATTTTCGCTACACCCCTTCCCTCAGGATACGTCACTGCACACTTTTTATTTCCGTCCCATGAACTATATTAAATATTCTGATGTCCCACAAACTCTTAAACCGGATATTTTTTACACCATACTTAAATTGAGACGATTTCATTTTCCGAAAACAAAATATGCGCCAAACGCAATTGGTTTTATAAAAAAAAAGATATCATTTAGCGTACTTATTTGGAATTATATTATGCACCCTATTGAGCCCATTATTGAACCATACTTTCTTTCAAACATTTAGAATTATTTGAAATATACTCTGAATACCAAATTCGCTGATTAGGAAGCAGTCCATTAGGAAGCAGTCCACGAGTTACACCAGAATCGTAATTTATATACGATATAATAATAATATTGAATAGAAGTAGTACTATTAAAAAGTTATTAAAAAATTTATACCTATGATTTCAACAAAACAAAAAGAGGTAGAATTTATATGACTTCAACTTAATTTATATGTTTTAAAGTGTTATATATGAAGAAAGACTGAAGCACACCTAAAGCACACCTGAAGCACACCTTTAGTGTGATATATGTGGTCTTAATGATGTGAATGTCTTCAATTTCTCAACATAAATAATAACCTTTGACATTTTTTTAAAAAACATTCTGAGCTGAAATCTGGTGGACAACTAAGTGGTGAATGATAATCAAACCCACCAAATCTGGTGGACAACTAAGTGGTGAATGTCAGCTAAACCCACCAAATCTTCGTGAGGGCCTATTTTCCCCTTTGTCCAAGTCCAAACTTGGATACAAAAAAAAAAAAAAAGGAGTTTCGTAAACTCCCACTTTGTTTTTCCCTATAGACAGGTTTATATAGAAATGACTTGGTACATAGCACTACCATAATTAAGTAAGTATGCTACTAAAATATTTAAAATGTTAATTGGCTTGTCCAGAAAAGAAGATTACCAGATAACCAAATAATTAATTTAAAATTTAGTTCTCGTCATCCCCCCCCACCACAAAAAAAAAAAAAAACAACAACAAATAATTGTTATTAGCATCTTCCCCAATTATATAAATTGGTTAAAATTGATGTTTTTTAAATCTAAATAAATTATATAGGGAGCCCTTACTAATATGTATGTATCTATACAGTCTATCAAATATATTTTTAAAAAAACATACATTAAATAAAACAAGATAACATATATTATATGTGTGTGTGTTTTAGTGTGTGTGTGTGCTTAAAAAAATAAACTAAGTAATAAATATTTTATGTGAATAAAATCTGGAAGCAGCAAAATGACAAATAAATAAGACACGTAACACAGGCCAGACAATAATCGCGTCTATGTAAAACACACCTCACTAGCAAGACAATTGTTACAGCCAAACAAGAATATCTCTAACTGGTGCCAGTAAAAATAATGCTTGACATCCATAAATTCTACAATAGACATATAACACACACAAAACGGTCATCACAGATAAAATGCATCATGGTAAAGTCTGCAAGGCATACACCACATATACAAAACATTATTCAGGACAAACATATTTATACCGGACGAATGACATACATCGTCGACTTAAAAATAGCAGCACAGACAAAAGACTTGTACCATAACTAAGACAGACAAAAGACTTGTACCATAACTAAAACAGACATAAGACATACACCATAACTAAGATAGACAGAAGACTTGTACCATAACTAAGACAGACAGAAGACATGTTCCAGAATACAATAAGACAGATGACTTGTACCACAACTCAGTAAGACAGAAGACTTGTACCACAACTCAGTAAGACAGAAGACGTGTACCACAACTCAGCCAGACAGCAGTCCTCCCTGCACAACAAAAGGACGTGGCAGACAAGCGTGAAGAACAATTGTTCCACTAGAAATTAACTTGGGCAGGCCACAAATCTCCTCCCCATGCGAGTGTTGACAACATCAAGAACAATAATCGTGTACAATCCTTGTGAGATTGCCATCTGTACCCACACCACTCTTTAACGCTCAGATTTCTCTCCCCTGATTTCTTGTCGTGGAATTTTTATTTCATTTTCTTGTTCCCCCCTTTCCCATCTCTTCCTTCCGTTTCTTTTTCTTGTCCCTCATCATTCGCCCCTGGTGTACTGGATAACATTCTTGTTTGGCTGATTTAGATTTACTGCTGCTGATGGTGTCGAGTTATTTCGTGCATTTGTTTTCTTTATAAATAGGTCGGACTAAGGTCACGGGGTGAAGAGCAATCGCGTTTCTGATTGGCTAAAGAATAAAGTATTCATTGTTGCCGTTTGTCATACCAAATAAATAAATTTAAAAAAAATAATAACATTGGGGCAGCCCTCGATTTAACAAATTCTTTTCTGGTTTATGGGTGGTGTCGTCATGCCCTGCAGGTTGCCCCCTCGGCATGCTCTCTGTCATAACCTGACACCCCCCCCCCTTAAATTTCGTCTTCCAACATATTTATAAGCAGCAAAGACTTCTTTTAGTCAGTGTAATAGTTAAACATTATGAGCAATAGTTCAATAATAACAATAATAGTACTTAGGATTATTATTATTATAAATGCGATATTTATTATGTTTAGCTTTTCAGCTGTTTTTATTATTACACATCGTAGCAACATCAATGAAGCAACTTAAAAAGAAAATAGTGTAACAAATAACTGTATATACGACCATTAGTTAGGGTCATTGTGCTGTAGGTTTTTTGTTGTTGGGGTTTCAATTTTTTTTCTTCACCTCCATCAATAACTCCTCCACACTCCACACTCCAGCGACTGTTACCTCTTTTGCAGAAGATTGTTGAATCTTCCTACGTCTCACATTCACGCGCTGCGCTAAGCCACGTAAGGTGTCGATAAGCCTATAAATGTTACATGTCAACGAGCTCTGATTTCAGCCCAGCAAAATGCGATACTCCACCGATTGTTTGAGAAAGCGGGTCTGGACGACATCCCGTTTCTAGCGTGCGGATTAAGCGACTTACGCCGGAGGGGAAATCGGAATAAAGTTGAATGCCCCCGTGAGCAACACCCTGTCCATTTAGGGTCGTATCACGTGACACTATAATCCTCCCCGGTGGGGATTATCTTGTGAGGTGTTTACTTGGGGATGATTTGATGAGTGGAGCTAAAGAAAATAACGTCGTTGGAACCTTGCGGCTTTTTTTTTAATGCAGAGGCGTAGCGTAGGGGGTCAGGGGGGTACAGATGTACCCGAGCGCCAGCTAGTTAAAGGCGCCAAAATGTGCTTTGGTATTATTTTATTGATGAAAATAATGGGTTTGAGAGTTGAAAAAAGGAAAAGAAGGCGCTTTGAAATGAATCTTGCCAAACACTCTAGCTACGCCTCTGTTTTAATGTGGGTACAAAAATTTAGGAGAAAAAAAAAAAAAGAATCTACGCGGCTTTTGCACAGCCAATCATAACGAACCTGTGTCAGAATGCGCTCAGCATTCAACACTGTTGAGTCGCGTCATCAGTCTCGAAGTCATTTTTTTTTTTTTTTTTTTTTTTTTTGGGGGGGGGGGGGGGGGGGGGGGGCATGATATGTTATCATTTGTAGCTGTTATAGTAGGCTATTCTTTTATGTGTTTAAAATTTTTATGTCGGTGTAAGCGGCTTTGTATAACGTCAAGATTTTAAGTGCAGTGGGTGTACGAGGCCAGAGACATCTTCTCTTCGCATTTACTACAAATTTTGACTAAAGATTTCTCAATCCTGTGTAAATGAGGGTGCGTTATATTTCTTTCGTATACAATAAACATCATTTCTTTTTTTTTAATATTCACTTAATAGTAAAGTTATATTTATAAAAAAAAAAAAAAACTTGTTAATAGGCCACGTCATGGAAAGAAAATAATCCAACTCTCCAACTAGTGCTGCTGTTACCACTACCAACTCCTCAGCAACTATCCCAAAACCGAATTGGAGTAAAGAACTACAACTCTTGCGGTTAAAGTGAACCGATGCCCGCCCTTTACACGTCCAGTTGGTGCCGTCATTAACCGGAAGAAAAAAGTTTGGCCCATTGAAACGAACGAGCCGACTGCAAGTGTCGGCGGGACTAGAACTGTACTGGGGGAATCGCCTGGAACTATAATGGGAGATTGCCGTGGTATGGCGCCATTAGCACCAGGGAAACGTCCCCGTGTTGGGAATTTAATCACACGAGCAATCTTACTGCATGTAGCATTGGAACGAACAAAAGACGTCTTCCGGGACATTGGTCCACTCGCTCTGACTCTTCGCTTCGTCGTGCACTATCTAAGCCTAGAAAGAAGTCATACGGGGTGCGCTCTTGTTGAAGCTATTGCTCCCAAATTATGGAACAGTTTGCCTAAAACTTGGAGGAAACTGGAAAATGATAGAAAGTCTTTTGAGAATCATTTAAACACTTTTTTTTTTCATTAAATAGATTTTAGGACATTAGAGCGCTGTGATCATACTAAAATAGCATTAACACAAGCGCTGTAAAAGTATTCAATCAATCAAATTAATCAATTCTTCGTGGTGCACTATCTAAGCTTAGTTCTTTGTGGTGCACTATCTAAGTCAAGTTCTTCGTGGGTCGTTAAAAAATGATTGAATATGCATTCTGTGTTTATATTTCGTTTTCATTCAAGTAACGTTGTTGACATTTTAAAGCAAACAAATTATTTTTTTTTTCAAAACAAGATCTAATTTTCACGGAATTATTTCTTAGAATAGTTTATTTGAAAAACCAAACTCATTTAATACTTAAAAGGGCTACCCAGCACCAGGTCATCTAAGACACACACAAAAAGTCATAAGACGTCTGTATGAAGGACATTTCCTAGAGCAGTGGTTCTCAACCTTTCTAATGCCGCGACCCTTTCCTACATTTCTTTATGTTGTGGCGACCCCCAACCATAAAATTATTTTCTTTAGTACTTCATACTTGTATAGTATGTGTGTTTTCCGATGGTCTTAGGAGACCCCTGGGAAGGGGTCATTCGACCCCCAAAGGGGTCGCGACCCACAGGTTGAGAACCACTGGCCTAGAGGGTGAGGATGATGCATGAAGCATACAGCCATCCCTGTGACGCTACGGCCCATGTTGGGTTTTGGCCTCCCTTACTACTCCCACTCAGAACTAACTGACGCTTTTTTCCCCCATGCTTGGATTCCCAGCTGCTGTACATCTTTCTCCACATCATCCATCCATCTAAGCCTAGGTGTGCCTTTGAGTAGTTTTCCTCTGGGGTTTTGGTGATGCACCCACTTCACTTCTCTATCATTTGGCATTCTTTCTAAGAGTTCCACCCGGCGCAGCCTGCCCTTTTTTTTATTTCAGCTACTACTGTGGGATCCTGATATAGACTGTGCAATTCCTGGTTGGTTTTGTATTCTCCATCCATATTCATCCTTTGTTGGTCCATATTTTTCCCGGAGAACTTGAAGCTCATATTAATATTATTATTTCATGCATAGGCGGTCGTGTTTTGTCCCATCGTTAGATTTACTCCGCCTCTGAATGTCATCGTACTTTTTCTCTCTCTTCTGCGTGCAATGCATGGATGCCAACGTGAAATCAATTCACCACCGACACCGCCACAACAGATTTATTTCTACGATGACAACATAAAAACATTAAAACACTGAAAAGAACTGAAACCATTTATGATATTCATGTTTACTGGACGCTTCAGCGGAGTAAAATTTCACGAAGACTCGAGCAAAAAAATGCTGTGACGCGGCAAATGTCGCAAGACGTCAAAAGTACATCATTATGTCATCACTATAGCAATATAACATTCATAATATTTATATTGATCGATATATATATATATATATATATATAAACATTGAATTACATTACATATATAGAGAAAATAAAATTAATTGAACATAAATATCATAAAAATTGACTCGTAAGATGATATTTATATTTATTTATGGAACATTGAATTCGATGAAAATAATGAAACAATTCAACGTATTAATTATTTGCTTCAAATTTGTTTTTGTTTTTGTTTTGTTTCTTTGTTTGTTTTTACATATTTTTTTGTGTGTGATGCATTGAAATACAATAATGTTCTTGTCAACAAAATATGCAATCTTAAATGGTCAAAACCACCTCATTAATCGGACAAAAATTAATCAAGTGTAAAAAGAAAATCTATCTGAATTCAACTCTGAATAAAACCATATAAAGATGGTTGTATAAAATAATAAAAATATATATATATTTAGAATATAGCTCCTACAGATTTTTTTTTTTAAAAAGTATTACTTATTTACATAAATGCTGCTAACTCGGAGCTCGGTAAAGCAGTTCAGCTAGGTATGTCAAATTGTAAACGGCTATTGATTATTGGCATTGGTGTATGCCAGTGGTCGGCAAAGCGCGGCTCGCGAACCGCATCGGCTCTTTAGTGACCTGAGTGCGGCTCGGCCAGAAATTGGTTTTGACTCTGAAAAACATGGTTCTTGATAGCTTCTTGAAAATAAATTTGGCTCTCAAAAATGTTTTAATCGCCGTGCTGCTAAATTTTGGCTCTTCTGACCAATGAGTTTGCTGACCACTGGTGTATGCCAAGAAAATTAATCTCAATGTACGAGTGCACACCCATGAACTTTGATGCGAGAAATATTTTCTAGTTGCCAAATTAATCTTTTCTGTTGACTCACTATAGATGTCTAGCTAGAAGAAGACATCTGCACACGTTAATTTGTAATGATATCTATACACACATTCCGAGGCCCACGTTAACAACCAGCCGGGTACAAAATGAGCGAGTCGGTGGGTGAAAATAAACGATGAAGGTGACTAAAGCGTCCAGTGGTCCAATAAATCTAAGTGTTGAGGTATTTCCTTGCCACAAACTCATCCACTACCGTAAATAACGTAAAAACAAATCATATTGATACAAAATTATCACCCTCCAATCAACATTCACGCGCGCGCACACACACATACACACACACACCTTTTCTCCCCTTGCCCTAAGGGTCCCATTTATTGACCTCATTCTTCCTTCTCTTTATAACTCACAGAATGCTGTCATTGACATATATGTATAGAGATGAGGTGAAATAAATACACGGAAATAATGTATCCGTAGATTGGTGGTGCCACGCCCCCCCACACCCCCACCCCCCCCACACACACACACCCGCCCCCCTGCTTGTTACATTCGTAAAGTCAAACACAGCAAAACTGAACGGGTCGAGACTCTATTTACACTATGAATAATACCCATATTATAGTTCATTTACACTATGAATAATACCCATATTATAGTTGACTCTAAAAATACTATCTTTCCAACAGCATTTATTTAAGTGCAAAGTAATCTCATCTGATTGATGTTCTGTCTTTTCATTTCTTTCAGCCTTATTTTCCCTCTTGATTAATTGAAGCTCCACATTGAATACGTGTGAATTTTCAAATTCAAAGTTAATTTTCTTTTTCATTATTTTATATATATATATTTATATATAATTTATAAGTATATATATATATATATATATATATATATATATATATATATATATATGAATTTAAAAAGTATTAATCTTCAAAAATGTTAATAGTATGATTTCAGAGAGCGCACCCGTGACACGATTTTTCAATGAAATTATTCATATAATTTAAGGTACATTAATATATTAGATGCTGGTAATTCACTGGGCCATGGCGCAACCAGTGCCACGGTCAGCCATCTGGGTGCCCTTTCGTGAAAAGTAGACTAGCAACCCTTGGCCCAAAGTCACATATGTTAGCGATATGTTTATTTGGACAAGAAATCTCCACAACCGTAAAGAGATGACTGAACATTGCCCAGCCTTAAAGCTGGGATAAGGGTGGGAATCAATCAATACAGAATACTTTGACTTCGATGATTAATTTAATGAAGGACTGCGCTCAAATTGTGTGAAGGAAATGGTGGATTTCGACGACGATGTGAATTCATTGGATGCACACAAAATTTCCTGCCAGAAACTAGGTGTTGTTTGTTTTTTAAAGTTTAAAATATGTACACGGTACATAGGCATGACACGACACATGTACATAAACTGACCAACCACATAACGTCAATAAATATATTTACTCAAGCAACATACGATTTCATTGTTCGTGTACAGCAGGTTTTTTTTTTTAAATATACATAATATTTACATATAGAGGTCTAGGTTTGTAGAGAGATGTTTCAGGAAGATGCTACTACCCGACTGAACGCTCCGTATATCCTACACTCTGAGCAAATTCTGATATGTTTGAAATTAAAATAATATAATAACAACCAGTGGCAGATACCCTCCCCCCCCACACACCCAATAAAAAATGAAATGATCGGGTGGTGGTGGTGTGGGGCGCGGAGTGGGGGGGGGGGTTCTAAAGAATATTTTATAGTTTTGATAAATTAGGTCAACAGCTACTTGAAAACATTTTAATTCTCTTCTTTAAAAAAAAAAAAAGAAAAAAAAGACACGTATGTCGCAAACAGAAGTGGACAGCGTTTGGTGACACCATACTCTTCTCGTACTTGACATAAATGTTATGCTTATAATGTGTATTCTGGAACATGGTCAAGTTACATTGTGACATATGAATGTGTGTGTGTGGGGGGGGGGGTTCCTTAGTCCTGAAACATACATCTCGTTCATTCGTTGATAATTATCAGAGTGCTAACATTTCAACGATCTCTCTCTCTCTCTCTCTCTTTCGTTCTCTTTCTCTCTATTTTATCTCAGGTATGGCCACCAAGATTAAGCGCTATGACAGGTATGGCCATCCAAATCTTGCGGTAGCACAGGTATGGCCATCCAAATCTTGTTTTAGCACATGTATGGCAATCCAGTTCAGCACTAACACAGGTATGGCCATCCACATCTTGTATTAGTATAGGTTTTACCATCCATTCTAGCACTATGACAAGTACGGCCATCCATATCTTGTATTAGCACAGGTATGACCATCCAGTCCAGCACTATGACAGATATGGCCATCCAGATCTTGAATTAGCACAGGTATGGCCATCCAGTCCAGCACTATGACAGATATGGCCATCCAGATCTTGAATTAGCACAGGTATGGCCATCCAGTCCAGCACTATGACAGATATGGCCATCCAGATCTTGAATTAGCACAGGTATGGCCATCCAGTCCAGCACTGTGACAAGTATGGCCATCCAGAATAATTCTTCTTCAGGTATCGTGACTCATGGCGCCCCTCCCTAAAAAAGGCTTTATTGAACATGGGCCAAACAGAACAGTTGTTGCAGAGCACAAACGACATGCAAGAAAAAAAACCGGGGCTAACTCTGAACCTAGTGATGTCCCACGCATCCCACCCCCTTGCAACGTCTTCACCAGAACATTGCGTGTCAGTGTTGGCCCGTGCTGGCGTTGGCCGGTGCTAGCGTTGGCCCGTGCTAGCGCTGGCCCGTGCTATCGTTGACCCGTACTAGCGTTGGCCCGTGCTAGCGTTGGCCCGTGTTAGCGTTGGCCCGTGCTATCGTTGACCCGTGCTAGCGTTGACCCGTGCTAGCGCTGGCCCGATCAGCCAACTGCGCGTCCACAGAAAAATGTGTCCCCCCCCCGCACCAATCCGATGTTTAAAATGGTCCATAACATGTTGCGACAGATGTACTAACATCGCCATATGTGTTCAGCCACCAGCATTCAGCCTCAGACTCACCCATATACATATATATATATATAAAAGACAAGCCGTAAGTGTCCAATTCTCTAAGTCAGCGGTTCTCAACCTGTTGGTCGCGACCCCTTTGGGGGTCGCATGAACCTTTCACATGGGTCGCTTAAGACCATCATAAACTCTACAGTTATAAAGTACCAACAAAAATAATGTTGTTGTTGGGGGATCGCCACAACATGGGCGTCTGTATTAAAGGGTCGCAGCATTAGAAAGGTTGAGAACCACTGCTCTAAATAATCACATAAAGCTATGTTCGGTGGCGCTATTTCTGTTCGACTGAAATTATTCCTTTTGAACTATGACCACACGAATAAGTGCATTTGCAAAGAAGATTTTCGCCTACTTCATTCTATTAATAGTCTTGTTTAATGCATCATACGATTTTGTTTCTCATTCGATCACCTCGTCAGCAACGTGGCCCAACACCGTGGGTGGATTGCTATCGACTTTAAAGCGTCGTTTTTCTTGCGTGTTTTTTTTTTAATATAGTATACTCTACCTACAACTGCTAGCCAAGTCTGAGATTGAAAAAGTTTTGTTCAACAGAAACCATTTATAATAGTGGATCATCAAAATACCTTTATGTTTTTTTTTTTTTTTTTTTTTTTTGTGATTTATTTTTTAATCATCACTAAATATTTGAGCCGCACGAACAAACGACTTTGCGCACAGTTCCTTCACAAACAAATTTGCGCACTTTCAATTCACTGAAAACTTGGTGCGCTTTCACTTCACTTAAAAACCTTGCGCACCGTTCCTTCGCAAACAACTTTGCGCACCGTCACTTCACAAACAACTTTGCGCACCGTCACTTCAGTAAAAACTTTGCGTACCGTTCCTTCACAAACTTTGCGCACCGTTCCTTCACAAACTTTGCGCGCCGTCACTTCACAGACACGATCCTGATGATTCTGTTGGCCTCACAAAACCTGTATGAGCTGTCTCCTATTCATAGCCTCCCACCTTGCTTTCCCTCATCGTAAATGTACGTATATGTGTCGGTGTGGGTGCCGTGCGAACAGGACACCCTACACCCCCAGTCTGTGTGGGTGCTGCGCAAACAGGACCCCCTGGTACATGATTCCGTTGATCTCCATGCTGACGACCAGTGAGGTGTCGATCTCCGACCGCCCGTCGTCTGAAACAAGACAGAGGAACAACGCGATCAGACCAGGCATGAAATAACATCTTAATCTAAAGCCAAAAAACTATTTTTTTTTTAAATCTATCAGGGAAGAAAGTGAGAAATGGTGGTGCAAAGATATTTAGATGTGTAGGTAGATATTTTTTCTTTCTAAATAGAATCTACCTGTTGCTGTTTAGAAATCTCACAAGGAATGGTGTTTCGTTTGTTCCTGATTTTCTTGCAACTTATATATCTATTTTATGTATTTATTGTAGTGTCTTTTATTGTATTGTCTTGTCTTGTCTTGTCTTGTCTTGTATTGTCTTATATTGTATTGTCTTGTCTTGTATTGTCTTGTCTTGTATTGTCTTGTATTGTCTTGTATTGTCTTATATTGTATTGTCTTGTCTTGTCTTGTCTTGTATTGTCTTGTCTTGTCTTGTCTTGTATTGTCTTGTATTGTCTTGTCTTGTATTGTCTTGTATTGTCTTGTATTGTCTTATATTGTATTGTCTTGTCTTGTCTTGTCTTGTCTTGTATTGTCTTATATTGTATTGTCTTGTCTTGTCTTGTATTGTCTTGTATTGTCTTGTATTGTCTTGTATTGTCTTATATTGTCTTGTATCGTATTGTCTTGTATTGTATTTCTTGTATTTTGCAATGACATAATGTTTTAATTATAACTAGACTTGGCAAGAGTTCTGAAGCTATGCAAAACGTGGGTGTCGTGTAATAATAGATCTTCTTGAAATTAAACTAAAACCCTTTGTCTGCTGGTGGATACATAAGCGTAGACTTTGAAACCTATCAAACTTGAGACACAAATTTAACATTTATTAGGGTTTGTTGTTGTTGTTTTTAAATCATAACCAGTGGCGTCACCATAGCAGGGTTCCCACCGCGCAGAGAAGGGAGCCTTCTGAGAAAGTTGCAAGCAAAACAGAGTTCCACTACTTCGGGGTGTCACCAGACGGAGCGGAGGGCCTTCATAGAACAGGGTGCCACTAGAGCAGGTTGCTACAAGAACAGAGTCCCACCTGACATGTAACTTGAACGTGAGATGGTGAAGAATGTTGATTTTTGTTACTTGATAAGGAGACGGTGAAGAATCTTGATTTTTGTAACTTGAAAGGGAGAAGGTGAAGAATGTTGATTTTAGTACCTTGATAGTAGTAAGGTGAAGAATGTTGATTCTGGAGCAGGGAGGCACCATGAGTTTACCGCACCAGGTGACACGAACCCTGGTGACGCCTCTGTCATAACAATTATATAGCATTCAAAGCGAGCTATGCATTCGTTCAATAAACTGCACTTACTGCGGCTGGTTATTTTAAAGTGGGCACTGTGCATGCTGGAAGGCAGGATGCGCTCGCTCTCTGTTATAAGGCGCTTCCTCGGGGGCCCGTCCTCCATGGACGCCCGGGTCGCCTGCTCCATTTTACGGGTGGCCTCCTCCATCGCCCTCGATGCCGCCTCCATGGCCAGGGCGTCCCTCTCGGTCAGGCCCCTGTGGTGGGCAGGGAGGGGTGTAGGGGGCAGACTGTCGTCATCTACTGAGAGTGAATCGTGAGAGATGTTGCAATAATGATTTACGTTTCAGTTGCTTACAAAACAAGAAATGTTAAAATAATGATTTAGGTGAGTGTTAAATAAAATACAACTTTAAAATAACTCATTGTTACAAATCAAATAATGTACTTTAAAAAATAACAATAATAATAATTCAAAGTGTGTATTGCCGTTTACAATAAAATTTTCACATTAGAAGACAAATGTTCATGTTTTTTTACAAAAGGGTGTTGTTCTTTGTATGACGTAACGCATCCTGGCGCAAGGGTAAGATTAACAGACGTGGGTTATAAAAATTAAATTTCTTTTCTGGCCGCTGAATATTTTGTACGGTGCCCCGACCTCGAAAATATGACGCCACGAAGCATCTTCCGCATTACCGAACATTCGTTTAAAGTCACGTGTTGTCAAACAACTTTATTTCACAGAAACGTTTGATCGTGTCTTATGCAGAATAAAGTACAAGATGTTCGACTTGTTGGAGGTTTGAACTCGACGGGTTATCAATAGTCTCTGAACAAAAGACGGAGTTTAGCGTGAGAACCTTTCGTGCCGCTACATTAGCCGATGGTCAGCTGTAACACAGATTAGCCGATGGTCGGCTGTAACCCCAATAAGCTGTCGGTCAGCTGTAACTGTAAAAAAGATTAGCCGATGGTCAGCTGCCACCCTGATAATCCGATGGTCAGCTGTAACTTGAACAAATATTAGTCGATGGTCAGCGGTAGCCTCGATTGGCCGATGGTCAGCTGTAACCTCGATTAGTCGATGGTCAGCTGTAATCCAATAAGTCGATGGTCAGCTGTAACCCAATAAGTCGATGGTCAGCTCATGGCAATGAAAGAAGTCTCTCATCACCCGTACCCTGGCCGCTTAAAACCGGTTGGGGTGGGGTGGGGTGGAATCAGGTGTCGCCAACAAGATTAAACCCTCAGATTAATCCCGACCCGACGGCCCCCGTGGATCATAGGCGCGAGATATCAAACTTCAGGCTTTAATCTTGGCTTAATCCACCAGAGTCAACAAATCATCCAGACGAGCCCAAATTTGGGGGCTCACACCGTGTCATTAGCGGGGACATGCAGCGTCGCAGGGTCTGCTGCAGTCTTAAACCAAACAGTGGTTCTAAAAGTGTTTTCGAAGCTGGTCCTTTCTAAATACTTCATTTTATTGTATTTTTTTTTAAATCATAAGAATTAGCCTACGATTTCTCAAACATTGTATTATTTGTATCAATGATATTCACAACTGCCATCAACTCAAGCGTAAACATTTGGTGCTAAAGCACTTTTTTTTTAATTTAAGGATAAATTTAAAAGACAAGAGGAGATTAAGGGGCGTATATTAAACAATGCTTCTTTTTTAAAAAAAAACAATTGTTTAATGCTTGGTCTATTCCAGTGGTTCTCAACCTTTCTAATGCCGCGACCCCTTAATACAGTTTCTCGTGTTGTAGCGACCGCCAACCACAAAGTTATTTTCGTTGCTACTCCATAACTGTAGAGTATGTGTTTTTCAGAATGGTCCTAAGCGACGCCTGTGAAAGGGTCGTTCGACCCCCAAAGGGGTCGCGACCCACAGCTTGAGAACCGCTGGTCTGTTCGTTGCTTCACTTGTGGTGGACAATAAAACTTCAGGGGATTGAAGGTATCGGCGCACGTTGTGATCCAGGAGTGTAGGTAGAAAACCAAAGTTGGATCCTTGTGCACATGAAAGAACCCCAGTAGAAAGTTCTTGACATGAAAATGCTAAATTTTCGGGGGATTTGGGGGCGGGGGGGGGGGGGTGGTGTTTGTAGCCAGTGTATGAATGTGAAATAACGGAACAAAAAGTATCATGCAATATGAAAGAGATTGTAAATGACATACTAATTCACTAGTGACCTCCGGTGACTGCGAAAATCTGCAACTAATGGGATTTTGAAATCATTTTAAGCATCATGGAAATTTATGTATTCAAACGTTTCCTCTTTATATATATATATATCGGAGTGGCACCGTCGCATGGTTTGAGAATCACTTAACTTTGTTTTTCTTTTTTTTAAACTTTCATCTCCCATAACTTTCTGGTCCCACCCTCACTCCCCCTCCCCTACTCAACAAGAAAGGTATTAACTTAAAGTTCTCTAGATCTCGTAATTGGTGCCATTGTGCTCCCCCCCCCCTTTTCTTCCCAGAATACAAACCCGGGCCAGATCGCTTCCCGCAGCACGACGCCCCGTGACAATGGGGGAGTACTACGTGTGCAAGGCCGCCATGCATGATATTATGTATTTACCGAGGCCAGGCATAGGGCTTTTCTTGCTCGGATTGGCGGTGGGATGGGGTAGTGGGGTGAGGAGAGGAGAGAATAGGGGTTTTGATATCAAGAAAGATAAATGAATGGGAGAGATACATCATAACCCATTGTTGGCCTGCGCCCCGACCCCTCAAACATCCACCCCGACCGTATAAACCTCAGGGGCTGGTAGCCTGTTGGAGTCTGGCCCGGGGGGGAAGGGGAGTGAAATCAAACCACCATCAGCTCATCAGTCGGCTTACGATGTACAATTATCTAAAATCCCTGGACAAAAAAATTTACAGCTGTACTGACGCACAGTCTTGGATAGCCACACACACCCCCCCCCCCCCCCCCACACACACACACTTTTTTTCCCTCTCTTCTAAACTTTGTATGAAAAAGATGCTGTACAAGAACAAGGAGAAAAAAATGTGAGCTTCAGTCTAATGTTGCGTTTTTATCCGGTAGATTATTTTTCAACTGAAATGAAAAGAAGAAAGAAAGACGCGAAGAGAAGGCAAGCTGTGTTGTTCTTTTCCCTCTCAGATTCACATCGTCTTTATTGTTTCCTCGCACTACGGGCGACTGCTGACAACACCAAAAATATACAGTGGGTTTTGTTAAAAAAAAAAGCTAAAAATTCAGATGTTGCTGAATTAGCGAAACAAAAGATTTAAACAATAAATTATTAGATGTTACAGATTTATCGAAACAAATATTTTCTTCTACTTGTTTTTTTTTTTTTTTTTTTTTTTTTTTTCAATTTATGAACTTCCTTCAGGATATGAATTGAAATAGGAATAAGTGCGAGTCGACGGGAAGAAAGTAAACAGAAAGGTCTTGGAAAGTCTTGCTAGATGGTATGAGAGTGGGAGACGGCAGGGAGAAATGAGATGATTATATATATATACAAGATACATGAAAATTCGAGGTGCAGACACTTAGAAAGAAACGGATTTTGTGGGGCATGAGCATCAAACACGGTTTGGGGGGAAGGGGACAGGAACAAAGGGGTAAATAGGCATAAGACAGAGGGGTTGGGGGGGGAGAGAATAATAGAGTAAGGAATTGACTGAGCGATAGAGAGTGAGTGAGAGACAGAAAGAGAGATATAGAAAGAGTGAGTTAGAGTGAGTGGTTGAGTGAGTGAGTTAGTCAGTGAGAGAGAGTCAGTGAGAGAGTCAGTGAGAGAGTCAGTGAGAGAGAGAGAGAGAGTCAGTGAGAGAGAGAGAGTCAATGAGAGAGAGTCAGTGAGAAAGAGTCAGTGAGAAAGAGTCAGGGAGAGAGAGTCGGTGAGAGTGAGTCAGCGAGAGAGAGAGTCAGTGAGAGAGAGAGAGAGTCAGTGAGAAAGAGTCAGTGAGAAAGAGCTAGTGAGAAAGAGTCAGTGAGAGAGAGTCAGTGAGAGAGAGAGAGTCAGTTAGAGAGAGAGAGTCAGTGAGAGAGAGTCAGTGAGAGAGAGAGTCAGTGAGAGAAAGAGTCAGTGAGAGAGAGAGAGAGTCAGTGAGAGAGAGAGAGTCAGTGAGAGAGAGACATTTAGGGAGAAAGAGAGTGCGAGTGATTGAGTGAGTGGTAGAGTGGAGTGTGTGAGTGAATGATTAAGATAATGAGTGAGTGAGTGAGTAAGGAATTGACTGAGCGATTGAGTGAGTGACGGAGGGAGAATGAGAAGACATCAACTAATTTGTGGTTGTGATCAACAGAAGAAATAATTGATATAGAAGAGTGTAACGGACAATGAGTGGTCGAGTGTTGGTTATTATTATTATTATTGTTATTATTATTATTATTGTTATTATTATTATTATTAACATTAAGACGCCAAAAAAAAAAAGAAATGCGAGGAAAGAGGTCGTTCGTAAACTACGTCACGAAAAAAATGACTTTTTTGACACCCCCCTCCCCCCCCCCCCCCCCCAGGTCACGAAGGGTCACAAATTACCCTCACGCTGTCATGTCACACACCTATTACAATCAAAACATACATAAAATGTTCATAAATAAACTAAGATTTTCTTATATTTTTTAACATTTTTCCCTTAATGGATTAAGATGTAGTATCATTCGAAAACTGTGACGTGAAACAACGAAGTCATCCCCAAGCCGAATGTAAAATGGCCACAATAGTTTTTGCGTCATTTTTGACCTATTGACCTATCGTCAATTATCCGGACGAAAAAAAACAACTCCATTTCTATTAATATATATATATATACAGCGGCGTAGCTAGGTTGTGTGTCGCCGGGGGCGGGGACAAGATTTTTACCGCCCCTTTCAACGAGAAAAACTTTGAAGTTGAAAAAAAAAACTGCCTCCTCGAGTAAAAGAAAAAAAAAGTGCCACCCGATCCCGAAACTCCCCCCTCCGCCTGCATTCATACGCCACTGAATATTTATAAATGCGTCTCATAGAATATAAATTAGCATTGCTTTCTCGTCGGTGTCTTCATAGCCAACTTAAGCAGGCTCCATTACAAAGTTGGTTGCCTCCAAAGACAGCCGACTAGTGTCTTGTTGCCAGCCGGCATTTCTCTCAATAGCCCAACAAAGAATTGCAGCCTTAAATTTTTTTATTTTTTTTAAATCAAATAATCACAATGCGGTCTGAAACGGGTGATTTTAGTCTAATGGATTACAAGGAAATGATAGCAATGCCCGGGGAGTTATTAATAGCCGTCAATGGAAGACTGCATTAGAAAACTCCAGCACGCAAATTTTGCGAAGTCTCCAACACTGCGAGGCTAATGTGACCAATTATCTCCTGGGTCGTGACCTCACGACGACGTTCAATCCGTGGCGGATAGGGTGAAAGGGGTGGGGCCGGAAAAGGGGGGGGGGGTTGCGTCTCGGGTGTTAATTTTACTATTTCCCTCACACATAAATAATCTGTTTAACCCTTTCTTTTTGTGGGAATCTGGGAAGCAAACGGTTAAATACGTTATAAGTTGTGTTGTTCTTTTTTTAAATTTAAAAATAAATAAATAAGTTGAGCTGTGTAACGTTCCATCGGCGTATCCTGTCCATCTGTTTCAAGTATTGGAACCTTATAAACCTAAATTTAGAGAGGTGGGTCGAAGTGGAGTCCATTAATGGTTAAATCGTGATTAGTTAAAATAAAAAAATAATAATATTAAAAAATTTTTTTTTTTAATGCAATGGTTTTATTTATTATATTGTAGAAATAACTTGACAGACGACTTACCGCCCCCCCCCCCAAACCTCCCCATTGTTTAATTACCTTAAAGTCGCGCCACTGCATCGCCCCTTCACCAACCATTTCAAAAATCACTAGTGCACTTAATGTTTTTTTTAAAAATATTTTTTTCTAATTTGCGTGGATCGCTGAAATTAGAAGAAAGAAAAAAAAAGAAATAAAAGATGTGTTTTTTTTTAAAGTAAATGAAAGGCGTGGGAAGTATTGGGTGTGGGGGGGGGGGGAGATTGCAACGTCAAGTTACTAAATCTGCAAGGGAATCCTATTTCAATAGAGATGAAGAGGGTGGGGGGAGAAGGCTGGGGTAAAAAATGGGGGGGGGGGAGATATTTTAAAGTTTCTTTTCCTTAATCTCATGGAAACGATATAAAAATTACCGTGTTGTCCGGAGACAGGGGTGTGGCTTATATCAAACGGCTGTAATGACTGGACTCGGTAGAGATCGGGCCGACGAGCCCTGGCGGTAGAACACCATCCGGTGGTCTGAGCCGGCCCGGTCCCTGCACTATGACATCACCTGATACCGATGCCGTTTGCGTTGTAGGGAGCAAATTGATTTCTAATCATGGCCTCTGGTGGGGTTTGGGGGATAATAACACTCATTAACGGATCGCACATTTTAAATTTATTGCCCGGTGTTAAGTACAGGCGGTGTGGCTAGAAGAAAGGGTTGGTGGGGGGGGGGGGGTGTTTGAAGACCGAGTGAGTGCAAAGCCGGGAATTCGTAGCTTTTTTTTTTTTTTTTTTATAAAACGTCTCTTTCCCCCGTCTTCAGATTAATCATCTTGTTAAGTCCGAATTTATTTTAAAAAAAAAGTGAATATCTTTGTTGCTCTTTGCGTCAACAGTTCATTTTTTATCCGCAGCGGGAAATTAGTCCTGCTTTGTGCCTGATGCGGTATTCAAAATCTTTAAAAAGGGAAATTGTAATTTATTGAAGGTTTTGATTTTCTTCTTTTGCTTCCGCGATTACACGTGTGTTTTCTTATCTTTCATTTTTTCTTATCTTTCATTTTTTCTGATCTTTCATTTTTTTCTTATCATTCATTTTTTTCTTATCTTTGATTTTTTTCTTATCTTTCATTTTTTATTTTCTTTCATTTTTTCTTATCTTTCATTTTTTCTTATCTTTCATTTTTTCTTATCTTTCATTTTTTTTATCTTTCATTTTTTTCTTATTGTTCATTTTTTCTTATCTTTGATTTTTTTCTTATCTTTCATTTTTTATTTTCTTTCATTTTTTCTTATCTTTCATTTTATTCTTATCTTTCATTTTTTCTTATCTTTCATTTTTTATCTTTCATTTTTTCTTATCTATCATTTTTTATCTTTCATTTTTTCTTATCTTTCATTTTTTCTTATCTTTCATTTTTTCTTATCTTTCTTTTTTTTCTTATCTTTCATTTTTTCTTATCTTACATTGTCTCTTATCTTTCATTTTCTCTTATCTTTTATTTTTTCTTATCTTTCATTTTTTTCTTATCTTTCATTTTTCTTATCTTTCATTTTTTTCTTATCTTTCATTTTTTCTTATCTTTAATTTTTTTTCTTATCTTTCTTTTTTTTTCTTATCCTTATTTTCTTTTATATTTCCTTTTTTAGTTAATTAATTAATATAAATATTTGATTTGGTGAGTGGGGGGGTGTTGTTGATGAAGAGTATTGTGCTTAAATCTGGACGCACAACACAACTAAGTTGGCTTTATTTTAATTTCATTTCTGTAAAGAATGTTAGTCCATTCAGCTCTTGAGTTTCCCCAGGTTACAGTTGTTGTGCCAAAATAAGCCAGTGCTCAAAAGCTGGTCCTTTGTGTCCAGCTGACACGCTTGTGTAGCGACGGAGCTGGCCGACCATGGGCGCGACGTTATCGGACTCAAAACTTCAATAGGGGTCACTCACTCTAAACAAGGCTCGTATTAGTGGGCGTAGTCAAAGTTGGGGCGGGAGGGGGGTGTGACAATGAACCCAAATTAAAAAGTATCTTTAAATCGCCAATGAGAGAGACATTTGCATTTTGTGTTGTTTTTTTTTCCTTCTAAAATTAAGGTTCTTCCCAGCTGGGAGCTTTTGGTTTTGTTTTTATAAGTCTCGACACGGCTCGAAACAAACCAAAACACTTGCAATGTTCGTCTGCGTACAGATTGGTCTGCGTACAAGATTGGTCTGCGTACAGATTGGTCTGCGTACAGATTGGTCTGCGTACAAGATTGTTCTGCGTACAAGATTGGTCTGCGTACAGATTGGTCTGCGTACAGATCTACTTACTTGGTGTGGTGTGACGGAGTTTCTCGGAAATCATGCTGCTGTATATATGGTGGCTCAGGGGCATGAGGGCAGGGTTCAAGGTCAGTGCCTGGGCGTTACTGCTGGCAAGGTGGCGTACATCCGGTCGATCTCCGTCAAAGGACACTGCAACGACACGAATGAAACCATTAGAAACTGGATAGGAAATGGGAAAGCATGCTTACATATATTTTAGACAGCTGGGTAAATGGATAATTGGATTGCGGATGATACGTTTGTGGATAAATAGTCTAACAGAGCAGTTGAGACTTGATCAAGGAAAAAAAAAACCGATTCGAATAATGAGATCAGATTATTTTTTTAAAACATAAAAGTGAATATAGCAAAAATGTTTACATAAACAAATTAAAGAGAAATACACTCAACATACATTTTTTTAATATCAATTTTTGTGATTTTTTATTGTATTTTTAAAAATTATATATAAATATAAATATATATAAATATAAATATATATATATATATATATATATATTAATGTTATTAAACTTACATATAACCGATCGTCATAGAAGCTTGTCCGTCGATTTCTTAAAAACAAACTTACAAGGCCGTCGATGACGTCATACAACACTAGACTAGAGAGTAGAAACTTACAAGGCGAAGCCCTGCCTAACTTGCCATTCATAAGCCCTCCATTGAGCGGGTGACTGGGTGGGACTAGGGTGGGGCCCGGGGACATATCGTACCCATAGCTCGACCGTCTACCCTCCCGCCGGTTGCCGTCGATGGCCGCCTGCAGTTCCGAGGGGTTGCTGAGCTTCAGCTTGTCACACTCGTAGGGGTAGAGGTACTTCATGTACCTGAAAGTATGGAGAAATTGTGGTCAGTGGCAAGTACCGGAAAGTATGGAGAAATTGTGGTTAGTGGCAAGTACCGGAAAGTATGGAGAAATTGTGGTCAGTGGCAAGTACCTGAAAGTATGGAGAAATTGTGGTCAGTGGCAAGTACCGGAAAGTATGGAGAAACTGTGGTTAGTGGCAAGTACCGGAAAGTATGGAGAAATTGTGGTCAGTGGCAAGTACCTGAAAGTATGGAGAAATTGTGGTCAGTGGCAAGTACCGGAAAGTATGGAGAAATTGTGGTCAGTGGCAAGTACCTGAAAGTATGGAGAAACTGTGGTCAGTGGCAAGTACCGGAAAGTATGGAGAAACTGTGGTTAGTGGCAAGTACCGGAAAGTATGGAGAAATTGTGGTCAGTGGCAAGTACCGGAAAGTATGGAGAAACTGTGGTTAGTGGCAAGTACCGGAAAGTATGGAGAAACTGTGGTTAGTGGCAAGTACCGGAAAGTATGGAGAAATTGTGGTCAGTGGCAAGTACCGGAAAGTATGGAGAAACTGTGGTTAGTGGCAAGTACCGGAAAGTATGGAGAAATTGTGGTCAGTTGCAAGTACCGGAAAGTATGAAGAAATTGTGGTCAGTGGCAAGTACCGGAAAGTATGGAGAAATTGTGGTCAGTGGCAAGTACCTGAAAGTATGGAGAAACTGTGGTCAGTGGCAAGTACCGGAAAGTATGGAGAAACTGTGGTCAGTGGCAAGTACCGGAAAGTATGGAAAAATAGTGGTCAGTGGCAAGTACCGGAAAGTATGGAGAAATTGTGGTCAGTGGCAAGTACCGGAAAGTATGGAGAAATTGTGGTCAGTGGCAAGTACCGGAAAGTATGGAGAAATTGTGGTCAGTGGCAAGTACCGGAAAGTATGGAGAAAATGTGGTTAGTGGCAAGTACGGAAAGTATGGAGAAATTGTGGTTAGTGGCAAGTACCGGAAAATATGGAGAAATTGTGGTTAGTGGCAAGTACCGGAAAGTATGGAGAAATTGTGGTCAGTGGCAAGTACCGGAAAGTATGGAGAAAATGTGGTCAGTGGCAAGTACCGGAAAGTATGGAGAAATTGTGGTCAGTGGCAAGTACCGGAAAGTATGGAGAAAATGTGGTTAGTGGCAAGTACCGGAAAGTATGGAGAAATTGTGGTTAGTGGCAAGTACCGGAAAATATGGAGAAATTGTGGTTAGTGGCAAGTACGATCAAATTTCGCGCCAAATTGTTGTATGAACGCACTATTTTGTGCGTGGTTTCTTTTTGGGGGGAATTTGATCAAATAGTAATTTGAAAGTTGTGACAAGGCTTCATACACGAATTGCATCAAATGCTTGAAGGAAAATTTGATCGTGTGAACCGACCCTTAGTCTTGTTGACGAGTAAGTGTGAAATAGAAACAAGCACACTTGAATTATACGAATGCATCCACATCTGTGAGGTTGTGTGTTTGTGGGGGTGGAGCGGTGTGTTAGGTTTAGAATAATTGGGTTGGAAAAAAAAAAGGGGGGGGGGTGGGGTCGGTGTCGAAATTTTAAAAACGTTTTTTAATGAAAGCAACGGGT
Source organism: Omphiscola glabra (assembly GCA_964017045.1). Classification (NCBI taxonomy): domain Eukaryota; kingdom Metazoa; phylum Mollusca; class Gastropoda; family Lymnaeidae; genus Omphiscola; species Omphiscola glabra. The sequence goes on along the minus strand of OZ024794.1, from coordinate 46,375,475 downwards.
CGAGGCAAAACGTGTTGCAATGTGAGAAACATTGTAAATCTGCTAATGGCATCAGAAACAGCTGCGTGAATTGTGGCTACAAATGTACTGCCCGTGAAATTTGCCAAGTTCCCTGGTCATAAATCCCGCACCCCCCCCCCCCCCCCCCCCGCCCCAGAAGAGCTAATTGAAGATGCCAAGGAATCTTACTGTACTCCAATGTCAGTGCATCCCAACATTTGTTGGTCAGCTGAGACCTTCGGCCACACCACGCCAAGAGATCTTTCAGTTGCAAACAACGCGCAGCATGGGCCAGGGGCGACTTGCATTCAATTAATCTGGAATGCTGTTCAGTCCAAGGTGGTGGGTAGGGGGTGTGGGGGTGGCAGCACGTTATTGACCTTGGGAGAGTGAGTTCCATAAAGACAGGGGTGGCATGGATGGACTCAGTCAACTGTGACTGTTAAGAGATGTATTACGGGCCGTCTTGTGTAGCTGAGCGTCATTCGACCATGGCGGCATGTTCAAACTACAATATCGCTATGTCAGTCGGCCATCCATGGCGGGTGGTTATTATTATGAAAAATTATGAAAATGTATTTGATTTCATTGTGCAACACAAACAATCATGATTGTTTTAAATTGGTGATAGTTGTTGCGATCGTTTGATGCAATGCTTCTATATTTAGAACTGCGTCACATTCACTTTTAATGAGACATTAGGGGAGCTCTACACCACACCGCACCACACCACACCGCACCACTCCACACCGCACCACACAACACCGCATCACTCCACACCGCACCGCACCACTCCACACCATACCGCACCGCACCACACCACACCGCACCGCACCACACCACTCCACACCCCACCGCACCACACCACACCACACCGCACCACTCCACACCGCACCGCACCACTCCACACCACACCGCACCGCACCACACCGCACCGCACCACTCCACACCACTCCACATCGCACCGCACCACACCGCACCACTCCACACCACACCATTCCACACCGCACCACACCGCACCACTCCACTCCACACCACACCACACCACACCGCACCACTCCACACCGCACCACTCCACACCGCACCACACCACACCGCACCACTCCACACCGCTCCACACCACATCACTCCACACCGCACCACACCACACCGCACCACACCACACTTCCCGGATGATAGACTCATTTGAAGTCTTACACGCATTACCACTTTGACAGCCACGTCTCCACTCACAAACCAGGCAGCCGAAAAGGGTATTAGGGTGAGGGGTTTGATGGAGAGGGCATGAAATTGAAGGGTATGAAGGAGATGGGTATGAAGGTGAACCCAACCACCCCCCAACCCAAAAAAAAAGTCGTGCATTGTGTAACAAGCCCAGAATTGTGTGTGTTGGCTATGTGGTGACTTGTGTAACAATACAAAACTGGTGATTTCTATCAATTTAGATATGATAATGCAGTGACAGCAAGAATCCAGGGCTGAATAGATTTTTTAAAATATATACGTATATATATATATATATATATATATGTGTATTTTGTTTTATCGCGTTATCTACATACTATATGCAAGTGTGTTGAAACTCTGTATTACGGCATGTTTGGTTTGGGATTACTTACCAATGGTGAGAACGACACTAAAGATGAATGGATAATAAAGAATGTTGGGCAGGGGGGGTGCAGCGGGGGCAGGGCGCGTGAGGGAAGAGGCCCGGTGCGGGAGGGAGGTGCAGTGTTCGGTAAGGAGGGGGCGAAAAGGTGTAAGACTATGTGACAGAATAGATGTGAATTAAATCTCTGCTGTTTGCTTGCACCATTTGTCATGGCACAGCGCGTTTCATCGGCCGGATCGCTTTCACCCGTATAGGCTTTTTATAGAAACTAATACGTTTCTTCTACGAAAAATGCGAGGAAGGATTGGAAGAAAGAGAGGAAGAAAAGAAAAGAAAAAAAAATTAACGAGCTTACGAGATATGAAGAGTGCGAGATTTATGGCCGTCCAAAGATAATAAAAACAGAGAATGCAATGCGTGCCTCCTTCACCTCCCTTCCACCTGCACCCTCGCACAATTATTGCGACTACTACAGATTCTATTATGCAAGATATCTCCTGAAAAAAAACGGCTTCAGCGCTATCATGTTAAGGGAAAACTCTTCATTCTTCCTCATTTATGTTTTACACCTCTGTTCTGCCTTAATTTATACTTTACACCTCTGGGCTGCCTTAATTTATACTTTACACCTCTGTTCTGCCTTAATTTATACTTTACACCTCTGTTCTGCCTTAATTTATACTTTACACCTCTGGGCTGCCTTAATTTATACTTTACACCTCTGTTCTGCCTTAATTTATACTTTACACCTCTGTTCTGCCTTAATTTATACTTTACACCTCTGTTCTGCCTTAATTTATACTTTACACCTCTGTTCTGCCTTAATTTATACTTTACACCTCTGTTCTGCCTTAATTTATACTTTACACCTCTGTTCTGCCTTAATTTATACTTTACACCTCTGTTCTGCCTTAATTTATACTTTACACTTATGCTGTTCCTTAATTTATACTTTACACCTAAGTTATGCCTTAATTTATACTATACACCTATGCTGTTCCTTAATTTATTCTTTACACCTATGTTGATCCTTAATTTATAATTTCCACTTATGCTGTTCCTTTATTTATACTTTACACTTATGCTGTTCCTTTATTTATACTTTACACTTATGCTGTTCCATTATTTATACTTTACTCATAACTTATTTGTATATCTATGTTGCTCCTGCGTGTAAAGTAAATCTAGACCAATGGTTTGTTTCTCGGCACTTTCTATGGCACACATTTTAATCCTAAACAAAAGTTTCTTAGTTCTCTTAAATATTAACATCATCTTAGAATTGTTTCTTTCATCTTGTAGGGATCCCCCTTGATTCGCAACACCATCTTTTAGGGATTCCCCTTTGATTCGAAACACCATCTTTTATGTATTCCCATTTGATTCGAAACACCATCTTTTAGGTATTCCCCTTTGATTCGAAACACCATCTTTTAGGTATTCCCCTTTGATTCGAAACACCATCTTTTAGGGATTCCCCTTTGATTCGAAACACCATCTTTTATGTATTCCCCTTTGATTCGAAACACCATCTTTTAGGTATTCCCCTTTGATTCGAAACACCATCTTTTAGGTATTCCCCTTGATTCGAAACACCATCTTTTAAGGATTCCCTTTTATTCCAAAAAAAAACAATATTTTTGCCTACATGTTGATTCCAAATACCAACTATAAACAGGGTAATTCGAACTTGCGTGCATGATAAATTGCGCATTGCTTGACTTCTTTTGAATATTAACACCATCGCTGTACGCACCTGATTTAGAAAAAAAACGCTATAACTGGCTGCGCGCCGAAAACTGTCGCGACCTTGCACGTTGGCTCCGAAGTAAAGACAATTAAAAATCGGAAGATACGAGGCACGAGTCGGGACGAAAAGCTTTACAGGACGCGGTGAGGGGGGTGGGGTGGGTGAGTTGGCGGTCTGAGGATGTATGTAAAATAATGTGTGGGTGTGAACCCCAAAAAACAACAACAAATGATTGGGGGGGGGAGGGGGAAGTGGGGTTGTCCTAATTGAAAATTCACCAGACAATTCTGAAAACATCGACGTCCAGTTAACCACCATTCTGCTACGTTATTTGCGAATATTCAGACATAATATGCAGGGAAGATGCAATAAACATGGCTGTCGTGTTGGATCAAATCGGCTGCCAAATATGTTCAGGTCTGGTGAAGGCCCTTCTGTTAAATCCATCCAGCGATCGGGACATCGAATCATCTCCCCCCCCCCCCCTCTTCCCCCCTGGCAAAGTTAGCAATAAAACCTATTTATTTCCCATGTTATCTCCAGAGGAAAAAAAAAATAATTTGAACTCATTAGTCTGTTGTGAATATTTTGTCTACTGCTTTGTATGTCTTGGGTTGCTACAAGTGATGAGAGTAATTGTTTTCAATAAGAGAAGAATGAAATAATATTTCGAAGGTGATAAGCGATGCTTCCACCCCCCCCCCCCACTTAACTCTCACTTAACGTATGATTCCGATGTTATAACGGTCGTGGGTAGCATTGAGGGCAACTGATTCCGATGTTATAACGGTCGTGGGTATTGAGGGCAACTGGTTCTCATGTTATTTCGATCATGGGTATAATAGCATAGAGCGCAACTGATTCTGATGTTATTACGGTCGTGGGTAGCATTGAGGGCAACTGGTTCTCATGTTATCACGGTCGTGGGTAGCATTGAGGGCAACTAATTCTGATGTTATTACGGTCGTGGGTAGCATTGAGGGCAACTGATTCCGATGTTATAACGGTCGTGGGTAGCATTGAGGGCAACTGGTTCTCATGTTATTTCGATCATGGGTATAATAGCATAGAGCGCAACTGATTCTGATGTTATTACGGTCGTGGGTAGCATTGAGGGCAACTGGTTCTCATGTTATCACGGTCGTGGGTAGCATTGAGGGCAACTAATTATGATGTTATTACGGTCGTGGGTAGCATTGAGGGCAACAGATTCTCATGTTATCACGGTCGTGGGTAGCATTGAGGGCAACTGATCCTGATGTTATTACGGTCGTGGGTAGCATTGAGGGCAACTGATTCTGATGAAAATGTCTTGGCGCCCAACAGAGTTGATTTAAGGGCAAGAGACCGACATATCATGGTCGAAACTGACCTCTCGGATCTTTGAGGACTATTCTCTCACGTTCAGTACTGAGCTCTCGAGCGCAACAATGGAACTGCCAGGGGTCCAAAGTTAACCTCTGACAGCTACATAACGGGCCTCTCAAAGCTAGAATACGGGCCCCTCGCAGCTCCAATGCTGACCCCCTCAAAGCCACCACACGACCTCTCAAAGTTAAAACACTTGACTTTTCACAGCACAACATAGAGCTCTCGTGGCCGAGACATCCACCGATCACACCACTGACCACTCCGAGCAACAATAATATTGTGACCGTTGAGGGGTCATCTACAAAGTCTCAAAAGTTTGTGTGTGGGGGAGGGGGCACATGGGGGGGCGGGTTGGTGGGGGTATATTTCCAGCTTATCTTTGCTCTACGAAGCCGAACATTTGGTAAGCTTCAAGCAACACTGGAATGATTAAGTTCAGCCGGGTACAAAATAAAATTCAAGAAATGAAGGCGACGCTATTGATTATTTATAGTTTCACGAAAATGATTATTTATAGTTTCACATAACTTGGCAACAGCCGATTGAGATTGGCGTGATCTCCTCTCTTTTATAATTACCTTCTTTAAAGTATGTTATTATTATTACTTGAAAATAAAAAGTACCACCCGACACTATCGAGATCATAATGGCAGGCACTTCTTATATATATATTATTATTATGATTGTGTGTAAGTTGCTTTTGTGTGTGTGTGTGTGTTTTTTAAAGTAATGTAATAAATATGTATAATGTTACGGGCGAGCCCCAATGTTAGGTCACCCCCAAACCGTACGGCGCCCGTTTCAGGAATCGGGGCGCAGCACCGCAGAACGCCTGACGGAAGGCACATGAAAGGCGTCCCCGCTCGCTCGGAAAATTGCCTTCACGGTTCACGGACGGCAGCCCTATCTACTTTTAATGATCTGGCAGTTAGGAAGAAATTGTCAAAGGAAACTCGAAACCGACGTCAAAATATACGAGTGGGGGGGGGGGGGGTGTTCCTTGATTAATAATACATTTTTTTTTTAATTTAAAAGCTCTAGAATTTCACGGCTCTCTTTTCCTTATTCCCCCCTTCTTTTTTTTTTGCCCTTAATTTTTAACATTATTTTTTCATTCTGATTTTGATGACGTATTTTGTAACGCAACGCCGGTTTTTTAATATCAACAGCGGTGCTAAGTTCATGTTATTTATATCGCCCCCCCCCCCCAACCGCTTTCCGCAACACAGACGGAAAGGGTTGGGTCGTTCATCTTGGGTTTTTAAAAAAACCCACTAAAACAACGCGTAATAAGATAAAAATGAAAGAGGTTAATGCGTGCGATGTACAAGGGCAGCAATCAACTCGAGTAATCAAGTTTATGGCGTCATAGGTTGTTGTTCTTTCTTCGCGTGTTAACACGATTTCTGTTTAACGTATCGGGTGGCGATGTTACAAATTACAAATAAGGCGGCGCCCGGAGTAGGAATAGTATTTAGCTGAATCCACCCCCCCCCAAACAAACCACATACATCCCCACACCCCTCTACCCAAAAATCTCGCACCTACACCACCCCCCAAAAGAAAATAGCGGGTGGGGCGAAAAAAAAGCCATGGTACATCAAAGTTTAAAAAAATGTAATATATTTTTTTCAACATTTGGAAGAGCATCACCCCCCCCCCCCCGCCCCCCCCCCCTTTTTCAACTGGTTATGAGGTCGATGCGACAACAGACCCCCGCCCTCAACTTAAAAACTTGTTGTTGTTTATTTTAATATTTCCTTTTAAGCACACGTATCCCGGAGATATGCAATGTGATTGCATCCTTATTTTGAAAGCGAACGAACATCGGACATAAATTGGAAGAATTATAGATGAACATTTATTTGTATGGGGCAGGCGTTTATCAGTACACAATATCTAACCACTTATCAGTACACAAAATCTAACCATATAATAATTCCCAAGTACATCGACAGTGAAGTCAAAAGGAAAAAAACAAACAAAAAAACTATTGGTCGGTGTCCACAAAGGGCCATAATTATCAATTTAGTAGTGGTTTCCCTTCGCACGTCACATCATGCGTAATATGAAGTCCGATAACTTCAGATCACCTTTCCATGCAACCTTCCCTTGTCGTTGCTTTTTAACCTCACTTTTAATTATTAAACTTTTTAAAAATCGTGTTTAGTTTGTTGCTTTTTGTTGTTTTGTGTGTGTGTGTGTGTGTGTGTGTTTGCGCGTTATCGTGTAACACAACATTTTGAAATAGATGCCCGAATGGACTTTATATATATATATGTTATTACAGAGGAAATGAAACAATGCTGGCCTGGTACAATAAGTGCGCAGTATGGAGATGATCTTGGGGTGGAACTGAATATAGACGGAACAAAGAAATAGCACTATGAAAAAAAAATTGTATGGACAATTGGAAGAAATAAAACAAGTTATGTGTTAGAGATTATTAGAGAAGCCCGTGAAGATGATTGGGTGCGAGACGATGGACTCGGACGAAGCAACTCGCCGAGTAATCGGATTGCTCAATTAGGCCGCCATAGATAAATATTTCACGAGGATCGATCTTCGAAATCGTTTCATATCGTGACCCTTGGCCAGCGTAATCAAATTATATCACCACCGGAGTGGACCCGGTAAGGGGCGGAGAACGCCAGCCCCCGAAGTACTCGAAGACCAATGTTTCGGTTAACTTGATTAATTTTATTTGGATAATGTTTAGGGCTTTCTGGAAATTTAAAAAAAAAAAATTATTTTGTTACTTTATTTGTATTGTTTTAAAGAGCTGACCAAATCTATAGTGATTGTTTTTAGAGGGAGAAAAGCTCTACCTGTAATACGAATGACTTGTTCATAGCATAATAATTGTTTGTTAATTAAACTCTTGGTTTTTTTTGTGTGTATTTTTTTTCACATTTCGTTTTATTGTTTGTTGTCTCCAAAATCCAATGATTTTTTTTTTTTTATAAATGACAATCAAAACTATAAATGAGGTTAATGACAATGAAAAGATAAATACAATCAGCAGCTTTATTATGAGGCAACTTAAAATAAAGATGAGCCGAAATCTATCGAACCTACTCTAAAGTGTAAATATTTGTGCACTTTTAGGAAATGTGGAGAAATACCCCCCCCCCCTTTTTTTTTCTCACCTTTTTAAAAACTCTTTTCGATGGTATCCTTGTGGCCCCAAACCTACAGCCGTGCCCCCCCCCCTTTTTTGATAACGGCCCTGCCACTGTCCAGCCACCAGACGATGATTGGGCTCAGACGTGGTCTTCTTGTGTGACATGCAATAATTCCATGGGGAGCCCGCAAACACCCCCCTCCCCCAACCCCACCTCACACGCCATAGGATTACGGCCCGGTAATTGTATAATGTCCGCTTAATATTTCTCAGATATGCTATAATGGCAGACGAATCCGTCCTGTCCCCCTCCCGCCACCCTCAGACCCCGCGTCTCATATGTTAAATATCTCCTCGGATCTCCAATTACTCCGCAGACATTTTCCGTTCTAACACCCATTGGTCCAGATATTAGCCGTGATATGAAAGTGGCGAGACATGGGGGTGGTGTGAGATGTTCTCCTCGAATCAGCCTTCATCCCATCAGAAATTTGTTTTGGGTAAAGACAAAAAAAAATCGAATCCGAATCATGTATTATGCAACGCGAATCCCTCATCCTTCATCTCACACACAAAACTTGTCTTATGGGGAGGGGGGGGGGGTGAGAAGCGGTGCTATCTTCGAGTGGTCTCTGGAGATGGCCGGGGGGGGGGAGCCAGGCACCCTTAGGTGTGCACCGGATGGACGAGTGGTTCCACCACAAATCCACAATAAAATGATTAAAGTAATGCAGTAAAAAAAATGATATCGTTTGTTTATAGTTGCACACATTGAGGGGAGGTGGATAGAGCAATTAGTATTACAGCCACAATGATGTGCATAGTGGGCAATGATGTGCATAGTGGGCAATGACGTGTATAGGGGTCAATGACGTGCATAGTGATCAAAGACGTGCATAGTGATGCTTGAGGCAAGTTTTAAAATGATCAATTTTTGGCAGTGCCTTGAAGCTAGGTGAATTATTTTATTTTATTTCTTAAAAATAAAGATCAACATTGACCCACAGGATATGGACGGAAGATCAGCAATAACCACTGCCTATGCACTGAATGTGCACTGATTATGCACTGATTATGCACTGACTATGCACTGATTATGCACTGATTATGCACTGACTACTCACGGCCTATGCACTGGCTATTCACTGACTATGCACTGCCTATGATCTGGCTATGCACTGACTATGCACAGGCTATGCACTGACTATGCACAGGCTATGCACAGAAGAAAGTCCACTCACTGTGTACGCAGCGTGAAGGCAGCGCTTGTGATGGACGACGGTAGATTGAGTCCCTTGGTGATCTCCCGCCAGAGCTTCTTGTTGATGACCTCCACCAGCCCCCCTTTGGAGACGACCAGGCGGAACAACTCGTACAGGTCCAGCGTCTGCTTGGCCATGATGGGAATACGATTGACTGGGGTACCTGTGAGAAACAAACAAAAAAGCAAAATCATTATTTCAGGGAAATCAACTATAGCATTAAAATAAGATGTATTTATGTATTAGTGCATGGTAAGGGGTAGCGTTCAAAGAACAAATTCAGAAAATTTAACTGTAGCTTTAATATATATCCATTTATCTATATCTATATTACTATATAATATATATATATATCTATATATGTATATATGACTTATAAATATATATATATATATATGTATATGTACTATCTATCTATCTATCTATCTATCTATCTATCTATCTATCTATCTATCTATCTATCTATCTATCTATCTATCTATCTATCTATCTATCTATCTATCTAACTATCTATCTATCTATCTATCTATCTATCTATCTATCTATCTATCTATATATCTATCTATCTATCTATCTATCTATCTATCTATCTATCTATCTATCTATCTATATATCTATATATCTATCTATCTATCTGTCTATCTATCTATCTATCTATCTATCTATCTATCTATCTATCTATCTATCTATCTATCTATCTATCTATCTATCTATCTATCATCTATCTATCTATTTATCTATCCATCTATCCATATATCCACACATCTATCCATCTATCCATCTATCCGCACATATATCTATCTATCTATCTATCCATCCATCCATCCATCTATCTATCTATCTATCTATCTATCCTTCTATCTATCTATCCATATATCCATCTATCCACACATCTATCTATCTATCTATCCATCTATCCATCTATCTATCTATCTATCCATCTATCCATTTTATCCACACATCTATCGATCTATCTATCTATCTAATTTATATATATATATATATATAGTTATATTTATGGTGTTATTTATAGTTATATCTTTTGTTTAAAAATATCACATAGACAAGTGTTAGGTTCAAAGCAAAGACTGTGAGCTCTTATATATCGTGCAGGTTAGTGTTATGATTTTTTAAAAAGTGTCAATTTTCATCATTGTTTGTTTGCTTGTTTTTGCTTTTGTTTGTTTAATTTCGCAGTTTTTCCTGTTCGTCTGACCCGTCATTAAAATATGAGGTGTCTGCGGGCGTGCTTCTGGCCCGCATGTCGGAAATTAATCACTCTAATTGATGGCCCTGATTTCACGCCATTTCTTGGGATCTATCAACAACAAGCCCGCTTCCAGTTGCGGGAGGGGGGTGTAGAGGGAGTTGGGGGGGGGGGCTAATCGGCAGCATCTGCGGGGATTAGGGGAGGCGCAACGGTAAAGCCAGGTATGTGCCGTTTTTTGAAAGCAGCGGAGGCTGCCACGTAGGGAATCCTGTCAAATTCCTGGTGGCAAGTTGGGGGCCGAGACGCACGTGAAACTGCAGCACTGCCGTTGTTTGATAGAGTTCAGATGTTGTCAGTTAACAAGTCGAACGTTTGTAGGGCAGCGGTGCAGCTAATGGATTTACAACTAACAATTTTTTTGTGTGCAAATTAAAACGGGAAAATCCGGACTCATCGGTTCGCATGCAGGGATTATTTTTTAGGGGAAAATTAAAAAGTCTTAAAAACAAATTTTGTTCGTATAAATCCTTTATATGAATTATTTATTATTTTATATTAACGTTCTAATGTTCCACCCGCTTTTTACACCGCAGATATATTTCACCAACTTTTTTAAGCATAAAAAAAGAAAGAAAATATTACGCACGAAACACAATTGCAATTGATAGCGCAGTTATCATAAATTTTATTTCGTGAAATCATTTTCATCATATAAACAAGAAAAAAACATATTTTGGGGCGTTGGGTTTGCGGGGTGGAGCTGAAAATATACGATAATTTTTTGCCATCGGGAACGAGGCTATGCGCCAAGTTCCAGCTCGATAGGTTTACAGGAGATGGATGAATTAGCCGTCCGAAGATTTTGCCAACACACCCAGACACAGAGAAAGAAACGCACGAACAGAAGCGAGGTTAACTTAAGAGGATTGGAAAAGTTAAGGCCATAACGAGGCAACGTGAAATGTTAACCTTGGTTCAATAAATTAATGACTTAAGTAAGTGAACATCTTGGAATAGATGCACTAGAGCATGGATCTCAACCCTTTTTTTTTCTTTTGACTCGCGGAGCACTTTTTGGAATCAAATTATTTCTGGGGGGGGGGGGGGGGTTGCTTTTAGGCCTACCCTATATCGTAAGTAAATAGTGTATAGGAGTTTTCTGGAGCTGAGCTGGAGCCCCTGAGAACCCTTGCCTTATAAAGGACACTGTCACCTCGGGCGGAAAGGATGACATTTCAAATGTAGATTAAACACCAAGCAGAACAAATACAAACAATAAAAAAAAGATTTTTAACATTTTGAATTTTTTAGAACAGACTGTAACTTTGAATATAAAAAAATTTCATATCATGATAATTACATTTTGATTTCTTGCATACTCTGCTCTCTTTAATTAAAACAAGTAAACAAGTAGGAGAGTTTTCATTTCATTTTCCCAGAAACTAATAGCTCAAAAAAAATTTTTTTTTACTTCTTTTTCATACTAATAGATTTATGTATTAAATGAAGAACGGAAATGCGGAATAGTTTCAACATCCTCCACACTCCCCCCACCCCCACCCCCACCTCCCTATTTCAATCAAGTTTTTAAGCTAGTTATTTCTGGGTAAATTTATTTCTCCCTGGAATTACTCTGAATTTTTTTTTTTTGGCAAGAAAAAAACGTAAATCCAACTTGGCATCTTTATCACTCTAATTGCGATTTTCTTCATTCCCCCCCCCCCCCCCACCTTTTTAAAAATAAAAAAAATCTCATGCATGAAATTTAGCTGAAAATTTTGCCGAGTGTGGTCGCGCCATTTAAGGATTCTTTTTCAGTGGATTATTTAGCCAAGCGGCGAGCGGTAAGGTAAATAATTTTAAAGGTATTATTATTTTTAAAAAAAAAAAAAAAAAAAAAAAAAAAGAAAACCTACCGTGCGTAATGACGCGAACACAATGCTACAATGTTCTAATCGCCCGTCACTAATGTTCCGCCAACTCGTACTTACCATTTAGCGTTCAACTAGCAGATAATGGAGCACATTTTAATCTACGCCTGCCAAAAAAAAAAAAAAAAAAAAAAAAAATATCTTCACGGAACCGCTTCCCCCCCCACCTTTTTTCCAACTCCCCCCCCCCCTTTTCCCGGGCCAAGGAGTCGACTTGTCAAAACGTTTTAAATTCATTTCCAATTAATAGCCCGCGCACCATCCCCGCAGAAAGGTAACGGATTTTAAATGTGTTTTGATATCTGGTAGGTTTTCCTCCACTTAAGGCAGATTGTGTCGTCTGCTGGGGTCTTTCGTTACACACAAACCGTCACATAACCTGCGTCAGAGTGGTGGATTGGTGGATGGTGGATTGGTGGAACGTCGGAGAGTCGACGCGGAGAGTTTTGAGTCGTTAGGTCGGTTGTTGTTGTTGTTGTTGTTGTTGCTGTTATTGTTGTTGTTGCTGTTGTTGCTGTTGTTGTTGTTGCTGTTGTTGTTGTTGTTGTTGTTGTTGCTGTTGTTGTTGTTGTTGTTGTTGTTGTTGCTGTTGTTGCTGTTGTTGCTGTTGTTGTTGTTGTTGTTGCTGTTGTTGCTGTTGTTGCTGTTGTTGTTGTTGTTGTTGTTGTTGTTGCTGTTGTTGTTGTTGTTGTTGTTGTTGTTGCTGTTGTTGCTGTTGTTGTTGTTGTTGTTCTTGTTTTAACGTTCAGTTAAGTCACTTTTTGTAGGGGATGATGGACTGAGTTCTGGTGGTTTGGCCAGGATGTTAGGGGGGGGGGCGCGGTTGGTGGGGGAGGATCGGTTTGGGTAAAGATGACGTCAAATTTGACGAATGTCGAGGGAAAAGGTGGACTGGATGTAATGATGGATGAAGGTAAATTAAACGTATATTTTAGATTTGGGTGGTGGGGTGGTGGGGTTGCATAGAGTACAGTTGAGTTGATTCAAAGGGAGTCAATCATTGATGGAGGCGAGATGTTGAAAGGGAGTCAGTCATTGATGGAGGCGAGATGTTGAAAGGGAGTCAATCATTGATGGAGGCGAGATGTTGAAAGGGAGTCAGTCATTGATGGAGGCGAGATGTTGAAAGGGAGTCAATCATTGATGGAGGCTAGATGTTGAAAGGGAGTCAGTCATTGATGGAGGCTAGATGTTGAAAGGGAGTCAGTCATTGATGGAGGCGAGATGTTGAAAGGGAGTCAGTCATTGATGGAGGCTAGATGTTGAAAGGGAGTCAATCATTGATGGAGGCGAGATGTTGAAAGGAAGTCAGTCATTGATGGAGGCTAGATGTTGAAAGGGAGTCAGTCATTGATGGAGGCTAGATGTTGAAAGGGAGTCAGTCATTGATGGAGGCTAGATGTTGAAAGGGAGTCAATCATTGATGGAGGCTAGATGTTGAAAGGGAGTCAATCATTGATGGAGGCGAGATGTTGAAAGGGAGTCAGTCATTGATGGAGGCTAGATGTTGAAAGGGAGTCAGTCATTGATGGAGGCGAGATGTTGAAAGGGAGTCAGTCATTGATGGAGGCGAGATGTTGAAAGGGATTAGAGATGTGCACATGATATTTATTTTATTTTACTTCTAAACTGAATTAAGTTTTTATTATTATTTTTATTTTTTTTACTTGAAATTAGTGTTCACAAAGAAAGTATTTTAACTTGATTAAGGTTATTTATTAAAAAAAACTTTTTATCAATTTAATAAAGATGTCACAGGCATTTCTTAAATAATTTAAAACTATTTTACCTTTTTTTTTTTTTTTTAATCGTGATTAAATAGTCGTTCAAGTATTCTGTTAAAAAAACAAAAACAAACAGGAAGACCACAAATATGATCCCATAAGATTATAACTAACATGCTTGTATTTTACAGTAGGCCACATAAAGAATTTAAAGATATTGCATATCGTCATTTAGCCAAAAACATGAGACTCCCTTTGATTGAAACCAAAGGAATGGGACTGGTTTTTTGAAGCAATGTTAAACAATTTCTTCATAAATTATAAACTTGTTTTCCCCCCAGGAGTCGCTCGCCAAACAGGCAAACCTAAGCAAATGTATTGAACTTAAATGTTTGCAATGCAACTTTAAATAAAGGAGCCAGTATTTCGGTAGGTTGGAATGTTAAAATTACGTTTAAAACCGGAGATAGTTTTCAGTCAAAATGTGGATGACCATCGAATTTCACCATTAAAAAAAAAAACCGGTCACCTCAAAATTTTTTTAAAAATCGTTAAAATACCAAATAATACTCTTGGATATCTAGAACATCGGTTCTCAACCTGTGGGTCGCGACCCCTTTGGGGTCGCCTAAGACCATCGGAAAACAGATACTATACCGTTATGAAGTAGCAACGAAAATAATCTTGTGTCTGGGAGTCGCCACAATATGAGTAATTGTATTTAAGGGTCACGGTATTTGGAAGGTTGAGAACCACTGATCTAGAAGGAAATCGGCTAAATAGTGGAACACTTTGCCTCAGTCTTCGAGGGAAATTGAAAACGATAAAAAGTCATTTAAGAACAATGTAAAGACTTTTTTTTTCTCTTTAAATCGATTTTAGAATATCAGAGCGCTGTGGGCATGGTACAGTAGCATGGACACAAGCGCTACAAAAGTACTCTATCATCATCATCAAATTTTGCTGTATTTTTATCACCATGAGAACAAAACGAAAGGAAGCATAACATAGAACGATACATCTTTTTTTTTTCTTTTTTTAAACTATGCACTACGCTTAGTGTTCTTAATCGTACATACCGCCCATAAAATCGAAACGGATCTTCAATGATCGAGACGTATTCAAAAAGCTCCCAATCCCCAGGCACTTTATCCGGTACCTCTTACCACCAGGACCCACACAATCCTGAACCAGTGCCATGATGGACTGACTAACCAATATGCAAATGGCGGCTCATCTTGCGAACCTAACCTAAGAATTCCATCATGATTTGGGGCTTGGATTGACACAATATCGTCCAGCCGGGCCCCCCTGGCGCTTCCTCCGTGACAACGTCAAACAACGGACGATCTAAGTACTGTGGACTCTCGGTGGTTAATTACTCCCAGGATGCCAGGAGGTTAAATTAACCCATAAAACCTGATTACGCCCCGGAAGAGAAAATAATTACGGGATTTTTCAATCTTGCTCGAAAATAGTCCATCGTTTCTGATGTCCTCTCTCAAGGGGGGGGGGGGTGTGCGAGATGCCACGAGTCCTTCAGACGATAAAAGGAACTAGAAAAAACAAACTTCCTTGCTATGAAAATTTTTTTGTTGTAATTTTCAGATTTCTTACTGGCTAAGGAATTGTTTGAAAATTTCAAGATTGTACCCGAAAACAAAAGATTAGGACCCTAAATCTAACCGGAACTATGAAAGATTTTAAGTTTTCGTCTTAACCTATAAAACCGAGTTCAGCTCAAATAATAGTACAATGTATTAACGTTGCGCCATGTATTGTAAGTTCACTCGAACACTGACACAAAAATATATAATATAAATATTATGTCATCATAATGCGATTGCCTCTAGAAACCTGACACAGGAGAGTAATGCTGGCAGACGCACTCATGGCTATTTCGTGCATATAAATATATACCGTATATATATATATATATATATATATATATATATATATACATATAAATGTTTTTTTAGATTAGTGTTATTTTAATTAAGTGACACTGATTTATTCTAAATTATAGTTGGGACTAAAAGCTAAAAGAAACTTCACAACGTAATAATGTAAAGTAATTTGAACCAAATTTATGGTTGACTTTTGGTTCGACAAAATCTGCCAGCATCTTAGCAGCACCATTCTGGCTTGATCTCTCATCCACCCCCCACCCCCACCTTCTCTCCTCCTCAGCACCCGCATTAAATTGCTTCACACCTCCAACGACGTCTGGCCAGCTGGGACGCCCCTGCTCAACTTGACACACAGTCACAATGAATTCTCAGCTCGACCCATCGTGATCTCTTTTCATCAGGCGACCAATGTCTTCCACAAATCAACGTTCAGGGAGGGGGCCGGGGAGGGGGGGGAGATGGGGAATGGGGGGGGGGCTGACCCGATCTATTCACCAGGCAATCAATATGCAACTTTCTCAAAGGTGCAGCGAGACACCCCCCCCCCCCCAGCTCTCCCTCCTAACCCCTGTCAAGATGTATGTTGATTTAGAAGGAAATCGCATGCTACATGCAAAAATCTTCCCTTTTTTTCTATTCCCTTCTCTATAGGCTCCTCACGTCAAGTGCCCTTTGTTCTTCTTATATGTTGATTGTAGAAAGCTGATACACTAATCAGTTGTTCATAACAATATACGTGGCTTGTTGGTATAAGCGCAGAAGAGGGGGGGGGGGAATACATTTTACTGGATCTGAATTTTAGGGACGTAAAATTCATGAATTAAAAGTTCTATAGGATATTGGTGTCACAAGATCACACTGCACTCAAGGGACGAGTGCCATAATATCACATTTCACTCAAAGGACTAATACTACAATACCACACTGCACTAAAGGGGCTAGTGGCACAATATCATTGGTACTACACTCAAGTGGCTAGTGGCACAATATCATTGATACTGCACTCAAGTGGCTAGTGCCACAATATCATTGGTACTACACTCAAGTGGCTAGTGGCACAATATCATTGGTACTGCACTCAAGTGGCTAGTTCCACAATATCATTGGTACTGCACTCAAGGGGCTAGTGCCACAATATCATTGGTACTGCACTCAAGGGGCTAGTGCCACAATATTATTGGTACTGCACTCAAGGGGCTAGTGCCACAATATTACACTGCACTCAAGTGGCTAGTGCCACAATATCACACTGCACTCAAGTGACTATTGCCACAATATCACACTGCACTCAGGTGGCTAGTGCCACAAAAAGCATATGGGCTAAAAATATGTTTCTTTTAATAATTGTCGGCAACTTGAACTTTTCTTTCAATTTTCTATAGAAAGTCTAAGACTTAGTCGAATGGGGAAACAAAAGAAAGACAACATAAAAATTATCTCTTTAAGTTGACGTCTTGTGGGTGGAGGGGGAATCGTTTTAACGCAAGTCTGTTTGGTGATGCTATTCTACTCCTGAATTTTGTCAGCTGTAAATCTGGAAAGCACACGTACTTATGCGAGTCAAGTATTTAGGAAGTACTACTTCTATATCAGATAGCGTCCTTCTCATGGCCATCACTCATTCACAAGGCAAAGAAACGTGCTCAACTTTATGGCCTTTTTTAATAACTATAATTTTTGTAGTTTTTGGACGCGATCAAATCTGTCAGTTGATATGAATGTAAATGTTTACTGATCACTTTTTGCAACTGATAAATTGATATTCTGACAATTGTATTGTTTTTTGTTTTGTTTTAAAAAAGGGGTAATTATTAAAGTAATGTCAAAAATAAACAATCCTAACCGCACTATTTAAGTACTGTCAGGATGTGATATGATCTTCTTTGACGCCAGCAGTACACCGAATAGTAAACTAACAATTTCCGTTTCTATGACAAGACTGCATTAAGCCATTAAGACACTAAAACATTTAGTAAGCCACTAACTAAGACATTACATTAAATAAGACATTTAACCAAGACATTAAGTAAGACAAGACACTAAGTAAGGCAATACATTAAGTAAGACAAGACACTAAGTAGGACAAGACACTCAGTAAGACAAGACATTAAGTAAGATGTTAAGTAAGAGATAAATTAAGAAATTAAGTTATTGAAACGTTTAGGTATCGCGTCATTGAGTAAGCCATTGAATAAGACATTAAGTAAGATATTAAATACGACACTAAGGAAGACATTAAGGAAGACATTATGGAAGACATTATGGAAGACATTATGGAAGACATTATGGAAGACATTATGGAAGACATTATGGAAGACACTATGGAAGACATTATGGAAGACATTATGGAAGACATTATGGAAGACATTAAGGAAGACATTATGGAAGACATTATGGAAGACACTATGGAAGAAATTATGTAAGATATTATGTAAGACATTAAGTAAGATATTAAGACATTAAATAAGATATAAAGACAAAAAGGAGACTGCACAACACAAGACGAAAATCAGACATTTGGAGAAACAAACAAAAATGAAGGTCTTTTGTAAGGCGATAATTCTCATAGAGATTAGTCCAGAATGTTAAATCACTTTCAATCAGCAGGTATTTAGCCTATTCTCTCGCCCCTAATGATGCACAAACGTTGTATGTTTAACCACCGAACCGTCGGACGACCGCCATCGACATGACCAGGCCTGTGCACACAGCCGCGGAAAGCCTTCACGATTCGCACTTCACAGAGACCGGCATTCCGGGCAGGGGGGAGAGGAAAACCAAGCCAAATATTGACCGACTCCATCGTGGCGGTGATCCCCCTTCAGCGGTGACTCCTCATGAAGATGGTTGCCCTTCCTTGAAGTGCCATAAGTTTGTTTGAAATTGCATTAGCGACGCTCGAAACAGGCAGAAATCAAATGACCACTTAAACGCCGTCGGACCGCTTTCATGCCGACGGCGGTGGAGGAGGATGAGGATGCATTCCGGCTAAAGTTATTTGTTGACCTTCCTTGCGGAATCTTGTGTGCCGGACCGGACGATGTAGAAATGACATCAAGGGATAGTTTTATATAATATATTTTAATTTATAATTTTTTTATTATTAAATTATAGATGGATCAATGTTTGAGACGCTCCATAAAGGTTGTTAGGCAGGTACTTGACAAGTCTTTGATAGGGGGACAGATTTGAAATAGAGTTTACCATAGGACATGGCATAAGCCGATTGCACCAGACAGCAGGGGCAACTTGAGTTGGTGTCACGGAGATGAGTTGTTGTTTTTTGGGGTCGTGGTTGAAGTCTTAAAATGAGTAGGAGTACAGAAGAAGAAAAACCAAATAATCCGGCAACGTTGATCATTCGGTAAACTTAACCGAATGATCAATTTTGGCTTCTCATTCCTTGATATTTTTTTTTTTTTAAAAGCCTAAGCCATCGGTGAAGTTTTATTTTCCGGAGGTTTGGCACAATAGAAAAGAACAAATTACGTAGTGCCATAAGCCGGTATAGGCGTTGTGTGCAAGGAGTCACTATACAAAAACACTAATCCAACAGCAATAGAGAAAACGCGCGGGACTGCGCGAGAGCTGTAGAGCGAGTTCAACACGGTCTATCATAACTTTGGCTAACCGTAACATTTTTAATGGATTTATTTAACTACTTTATTTTTAACATTTGTTTTTACTATTAATTACAAAAACGAGGATATGTTCAAGGGTTTAAATGTATCTCTCATAGATATTACGCTTCGGGTGTGACTCGTGGACTGCTTCCATTTCCAGCTGCTTCCTAACAAGCCGGCTACTTCCTATTCATCGTATTTAGTATCGAGAGTATATTAAAAATAATGAGTTCAATAGCGTGTGAAATATAATTCCCGATAACTACGCTAAATGTTTTTTTTGTTTTTGTTTTGTTAAATAACTAACAGCGTTTGGTGCGTAATATTTTCTTTTCGGAATTTAAATCGTCTCAATTTAAGGATGGTATAAAAAAAAGATTCGGTTTAAAAGTGGTTGGGACGTCAGAATATTTAATATAGTTCATGGGCGTGAAATAAAAAGTGTGCCGTGACGTATCGTGGAGGGAAGGGGTGTAGCAAAAATTAGGATTCTTGAATGTGCGTTACTTGAGCTCATGTTTTGTCTGATAAATTAAGGAGACGAAAAGTTCAAACATTGATGTCGCCAATGTCTGGCGGGCTACATCTAGTGATAAATATATTTTCCAAACATTTTGTTTTAAAATTTGGTCGTTAAACTTTGAGAAGATAAGCTCATTCTCTTTTCTGAGTAATAGTTACATACGGGTTATTTTATGATCTAAACTTAAGTGCTACAACATTGACAAGAACATTTGGAAAATGCGGCACTTGAATTTATTGTGGTTTCACTTCGCACAGACCTTTAAAATCGGTTTGATCATAAGATATTAAGCAGTCAAGACATGTAGAAATTTAGATGTTTAGACATTCAGCAATTTAGACATTTAGAATTAAGACATTAAAACTTGCAGACATTTAGACAGTTACATATTGAGACATAAAGACATTTTGAAATTTAGACATCAAATCATTTAGACGTAAATTAAACGTTTTAAAAAATGAATAAACTGAAGTAACTGATTTCAACCCTGCGTTACGTTACTAGTCGTACCTTTCAGTTCTGAAATAACATGTTACTAGTCGTAACTTTCAGTTCTGAAATAACACGTCACTAGTCGTAACTTTCAGTTCTGAAATAGCATGTTACTAGTCGTAACTTTCAGTTCTGAAATAACACGTCACTAGTCGTAACTTTCAGTTCTGAAATAACACGTTACTAGTCGTAACTTTCAGTTCAGAAATAACACGTCACTAGTCGTAACTTTCAGCTCTGAAATAACATTTACAACTACTTTCTAGGAGGAAAGAGTAACCCTTTAACGACGGCATTCTGTCGGACGTAGCTGAGATACTAGAAAGGCTACTGCTACTTCTATCTCTACAAAAACGAGCCCCCCTCCCTTTACCCCTTTCCTTAACCCCCCCCCCCCTTAACCCCACCCCCTCAACCTCTTGTTTTCCGGCGTCCTGTGAGAGATTACCACCCATTACAACCCCAAAGACAACGCTTTAAAGAAAAAAGGTTGTCAAACGTGGATTGATACCGCACTCTATCGTGTGATTGGCCAGCGGACTAATCTGGGGGAACTTTTCTTGTAAGACTCTCATGTTTCAATTTCCCGCGCTACTTTCCCGGGGAGACAATTATGACAGGATGACAGCATCGATGCGGCGACGGAGCAGACAAGTCGTGGGGGCTGGGAACCATCAAGCATTAGCAGCCCCCCCCTGACCCCGTCGGAGTTCCTGGTTCGGGGCAGGTCAGATAAAGGGTGACGTCAAGGCACCTTGACGTGGTCCAACAAGAGGCCCACTTTACGCCGGGGGGCAACTGGTGTCGGACAAGATTTTTAATATTGGGTTTCATATTCGAATCTTTAATCAGGGGGAGAAAAAAAAGGGGGGGGGTGTCTCTGACAGTTAAAGGAGACTGGGCGATTAGGGGAATTGGGGAGTGTTATAGTTCGCCTACACAGATGCCACGAGTCTTGTCTTACTTGCTGTTATGAATGGACGCCGCTGTTCGATGGGAAATGAGTGTGTGTGCACGATCCAGTTGGCTTTGAGGGGGGGGGGGGGTGGGGGGTGAGAGAAAGGCGGACCGTCTTGTAGATCCGACGCTGCATTGTCTCTGTGTCACTTCATGCCATGTTCCGTCGAGCCATTTAACGGTGCGGCCATGACAGTCACGCCCGCCAGGAGGGTTGTGAAAGTGAAAAATGACGTTAGCGCAATTAGAGCACAATGTCTTCAAACATGGCGTCCTTAACTCTGTATCGTCTCCCTTGACGAATGGCGTCGAATTATTGGTAACGGAAGGCTGGGGGTGAGGTTGGTGGGGGGGGGAGAAGGGACATGATTCTTCAAGTCAATAATGAATTATCGTATACTTCAGTCTCGTCTCGGAATCATTTGGTGTTTCGGCTTGCTTCAGTGTGATGAATTTAAATGAAATAAATGGCTCCCAACCGACCACGCTATTAAATTAAATATTTCTTGTGGTCTTGAAGACTTCCGTGGGGGGATGTCGACGATTGTAATTTGAAGCTGCTGGACTTGACATGGTAAGACGTATGCTCAATCAATCTACTGCTTGTGGTGGTTAGCGGTGGTTTGGGGGGGGGGGGAAATCATTGGATCACGGTTAACTTTTACACTCTTAATAAAAATGATTTTATTTTTGACAGTTAACGGCACGTGAGTACTGTGAAAGGTGTTAACAGTTTTGATAAACGAAACGCAGGTAGATAAAGACGACATGGAAGGACAGAGAAAACACACGAACAGAAACCAATACGTAAAAAAATTACAATCATACCGACCATCACAGCCTTCAAAACTGCACTCAAAACACATTTCTTTAAACTCTACTATCCTGACTGATTCCCCACTCCCCTGACCGATAAACGTTGCTGCTGGGTGCCGTCCATGGCTTCACATGTAAATAATTATGGAATGGGTGGAGTGAATATACATTTTTTTCGTTTTATTTATTTAATGTAGGATATTTTTTAAGTTCATGATTATGTTTGTTAAGTTGTATGTACAGCGGGGTGAGCGCAGCCCTAGGCTGGGGTATCGCGCTTTATAAAACTACTACTACTACTACTACTACTACTACTACACGCAGAATCACTGTCACACACGCAGTCACTGTCACACACGCGACAACTGCCCCATTTTTAAATCAAGCAGTGCTGACTTTTTATGGGATATGTTTTCCCTTTACATTTATACATCTTTTAAACAAAATCCACTTCTGGTTGTCACTCTTAAAAATGTTAATCAAATTTTTTTTTATTATAAATGTCTGAGTCTAAGAGGGGGAAAAGCAGGAAAAGACAAATAGAAATTAAAATTGATTTACTGGTTTAAGCTTAAAGTAAAGGGAGAACGTGGGGCTGGTGGAATCAAGGGGAGGGTGGGATGGGAAAAAGGGGGTGGGGGAGGGCAATGGACGAGGGATGTGGTCTTAAAGTGTATCACTAAACCTTTTAGGAGTGTCGCTCACTTGA
This sequence comes from Omphiscola glabra, assembly GCA_964017045.1. Taxonomy (NCBI): domain Eukaryota; kingdom Metazoa; phylum Mollusca; class Gastropoda; family Lymnaeidae; genus Omphiscola; species Omphiscola glabra. The sequence continues at coordinate 46,352,461 of OZ024794.1, read as the reverse complement.
AATTACTGGAATGAGGTCCACCCAGCCGGCTCCCGCCCTATGCTCGCCGACAACAAATTTCATTTACAAAAGCAACACTTTTAGCCTAACAGAATTTAAAGAGCCCTATGCGGGACAGCAGACATTTTTCACCCGAAAATGGGGACACGTTTAAATTTAAATGTAACAATTTTTTTAAGGGGGGTGGAGGGTGACGTGGCGAGGTGAGGTTCAGAGGGTACAACCCTTGAACTGTGAGGGTATATCTGTATAACGAGAGCATCACGAGGGGGGCACACGCGGCGTTATTGGCATATGTCTTTATAATGAATCGAATAGAGCCCAAGTGGAGTTAGGCAGAAGGTGTGGGGAAGAGGAGAGGGGAGGGAGGGGAAGGATTGATTCAAGTATATAACTTACCGCATTTCCAGGCATTTATCAGTGGCATACTTTGATAGACTGATGCAGACTAATGATAGGATAATAAGGGGGGTGGGGTGGGGGCGGGGAGGATGTTTGTGTGTGCAGCCCCCGCTCCCACCCCATTAACTGCTTACCCAAGACTAATCTTACTTTTGAGGGAAATCTTGAAAGAGATCAGGCTAATTAGGTGTCGTCATCAATTGAAAGAAACAAGAGTCGAGCACTTTAGATGGAGTATGGCACACGGGGCATGCAGACGAATCCTTGTTTTTCAAACATGACTTCATTTGATCAACGTTTTCCTTGTGTGTGTATGCTTACTCACACGGCTCAGACGATCGCCGCTCCCCCCCCCCCCCCACGCACCATGCTCCCCCAGCCCAACTCTGACTCTGTTTTGACCAGCCGGCTTGACCACAACAAGAGGATCCTTACAACTGCACCATTTAATCTCACCCCCACCCCCTCACCCACGCACCATGCTCCCCCAGCCCAACCCTGACTCTGTTTTGACCAGCCGGCTTGACCACAACAGGAGGATCCTTACAACTGCACCATTTAATCTCACCAAGACTCCCCCCCCCCCCCTCAATTACTTTAACTGAATTGAGGAGCATCAGCTGATGGTCAAAATGAGGAAAAAGCTGAATGGGTTACGGTCTGGGTGTGTGTGCGCCAGGGGTGGGGGCGTGAGGAGCTTAATTTGGGAGGGGTAGAAAAGTTTAGTATAATGAATAATCCCCGCAGTCTTCCACAACCCCCCCCCCCCACCAACAACGAGACAAAGATCATACGTGTACTTCTTTGTACATATTATAAATGATTCCACAGTCACTTTAACATTCTTTTTTTTCTAATTGCTGTCTAACCCAAGGGCGTGCATACGATGTGTGCATTCGACGCGATGTGTGCATTCGACGCCCAGCAGGGCGTGTTCGGTGCCCAGCAAGGCCTGTATTCGATACCCAGCAAGACGTGTACTCGAACCCCAGCAAGGGGTGTACTCGATGCTCAGCAAGGCGTGTACTCGATGCCCAGCAAGGCGTGTACTCGAACCCCAGCAAGGCGTGTACTCGAACCCCAGCAAGGAGTGTACTCGATGCCCAGCAAAGTCTCAGAGTCCATATAGTTCTACGTAATTCCTTTGTTGAGGGTCACACGATTTAAGTTAGAAAATAAATTACAGTAAAATAATAATAATGATGATAATAATGATAATAATTTCCAAGAGGGGGTAACCGCGATAAGAGATAAATCACAGATGGGAAATAATTATTGTTCCATCTCATGAGTCCAGATAGCCGGGGGTCACTCCATGATACTGTATCGCATCTCCCAAATAAAGTTAGGTAATTTGATATTGGGGCTGGAGAGTTGTTGGCCCTTGCTTCAGGCGGAAACCAAAGCGCTGAAGCAGTGGCGGATTTTCAATTTCCACCATTAACAATTTATTATTATACACCCCCTTTTTTTTCAATAAAGTGTTTGGAAGAAAATAGTAGACATTTATCTACAGTCAGAGGAATTAAAGTTAGGCGTTTTTTTAAACCGGAGCTATACTACGGTATCTAAGCTTACCAGATTTTATGGATGCCAAGTACGGACACAAAGGCTAACAGCAACTGGAACCATACCGGCAAGTGGGGAGGGCGTTGTTCTTGATTTTTTTTTTTTACACTCCCCCCCCCCCCCCCCCCCCGCCCCAAAAAAAAAAAAAAAAAAAAAAACCAAACTCGTACGTACAAGAAGCTTTTAGGCCCTTCTCCGTAAAAAATCAAAGAAATCAAATAATTTAATAGATAATTGTGACGTCATAGTATTTTTTTTTTTTAAAACTGGGTCTCTCGTTTATACCACCGACAGTTTGGCCAGCCCAGTGGTCCCCATAATATGCGTTGCTCTGTGTGCCATGTTGCCCTCGGTCAGAACCACGAGAATGGGGCAAAGAGGGATGTCACAGCGGGCGCCAAAATCTTCTTTAGATGGGATCTTAATATTGTATTAAAATATCAAATCCCATATATTTCAGAAAGACGGGGAGGGGAAAAATAGCTTTAATTGAAAAGTAGTAGCCGAGAGGGCAGCAAGGGAATGATGAAAACCTACATTTGGGAATCGAACCATTATAGGAAGCACTGAACTAGCACATTGAAGAAATGATGGAAGAAATACTACTGTAATACTGCTAATACTGAGTAATATTGAAGCGAGATCAAGCTACTTCATTTGTGAATAGAAACGGCAACATTTTGATGATAATTCCTACACAACATTGCGTGATAATGTTACAGCATTAAAGGTAGAAATAAGCTATTTTTGGTCTGTCAGATGGAGATGAAACTTTTCACTGCGCTTGCCTTTGCGAAAAAATAAGATAAGGCAAATGGAAATAAGACAAGCAGGTCGTCGCTGCCAAAAGTACGGACAGGCTGAACGACGAGAGGAAAGTATGGACAAATACGGATGCAAAAATGAGTACGGACAAGGTGGGGGGGGGGGTCGCAAAATACAAACTGTCCGTACTGAATACGGATGTCCCGTGATAACCCTAACGGTATCCGACTTACGATGAAAATATCATAATTGCCCCCCCCCCCACCCCAAACCAATTCTAGTGTACATCATCAAAATAAGTTCGGTGCTACAAATCTCATTATTATAATAATAAAGTATTTTAACGATGGGGAAAATTTAAAGAAAAAATAATTAAAAACACAATTCTGATCATTTTATCTCTTTCAACGAAACCAAGGTGGTTACGCCCCTGACACATCTCTCCACGGTCGGTCAGTTTGATTAAATTATCTCTGCTGTACATCGACGAGGCACCCTACGGGGGGGGGGGGGTGGTGTACCTGTTACTACTAACCCTGGTGCCACGGTTAATCCCAGGGCCTCTTTCCCTTGGCTATCTCTTAGTGTAAATAGAAAAATGACCGCACCCCAGCTCCCACTGAACCTCACACGCGTCACATGTAGCCCCCCCCCCCCCCCGCCAACATCCTGGCAATTTCGTAAGGGTCTGATACAGTACTGTTTTTGAATTTTATTACTATTTTTTTAACACGATGAAATTCTTATCGTGTTTTGTGATACAAATGGTTAATTTATATATTTTGAATAAAACTTCATCACAATTCGCTGGCCATACAAACATAAAGACGAGGACCGCCGATTTGGTCTGCCCCAGTAACTGCGGTCAAGTGTAAGACTCACTGCAACCTCAATCTGACGGCGCCATCATTGAGCCACGAATGACTTGAGCCAGTGATTCATGTGAGAATGTCTTTATTAATAAACGATAGTAATGTATATGTAACACAACGAGTGAATGGTACTCAGTCACATGACTGTATTTTTATTCCTCTGCACGGTGGCGTAGTGATTTTAATCATCATAAGATGAGAATAAGGGGAACTATTTTTGTGTGGCGTAAAAGAGAGCATGACTTTAACAGTGAGCGGCTGGACGCCATATTGAGTGTGCACGGTTTTGGTTAGAGAGAGAAGGACGTAGACATTTTTGACTGTCATGTTAATTCATGGATTAAAGAATATTAAAGTGTACCATATTTCGTATAATGTAACTCTATTAGTTACATGGATGTTCTATATCAAGAACCATATTTGTAATGTGCGTAATAAAGTACTGTGTGATATATATACACTCGGACCTATTTGATTCGTTATGACAGAGTGAGGCAGTGGCAAATTTAAGGATGATAATAGTAACTGCAAGTAAGGACCATGCATATTAAAACAGTATTAGTTAACTTACTGAGAGTACAATTACAATCAGTAATGTTACAGTATACCTGTCTAAATTTATATATACGGTAATGATGTATGCATGTCTACATTTATAAATGGTAACGATGTACCCTAAACGTCTCTAGTATAATTGGTAATGGTGTACTGTATACCTGTCTACTTCATAAACGGTAATGATCTATATCTAACTGTCTACATTTATAAATGACAATGGTGTTTTAAATGATCTCCTTAAATTCTTGTTAAAGAAATTTCCTCTGGTAACTTCAGCAAAAAATTTCCTCTGGTAACTTCAGGTAACATGAGCAAAAAATTTCCTCAGGTAACTTCAGCAAAAATTACTTGGTAACAGCCCGCTAATCGACCTTGCTAAATTTTAAATGTTTTCAAATGTCTCAAATGACTGGAGTCTACCTTCGCTCGAATTGTCAGGTTTAACTTTAGTAGACGCCACCCCACTAATCGTCGGTGGGAAAGGGGGGTGGAAGAGTTGGTTTGGGGGGGGGGGGGGGGAGGGGAAACTTAGTGAAGGTAGATGAGGAGCGAGGCGGGGCGGGAGGAAAAAAAAAGGGGGAGGGTGGGTTTCGTCGTCGTAACGGAAGATTTAAATTTCGCACGTAAGAAGAATATCAAACGCGACAGTTTTTTATTTTCTCGAGTTTTTCTTTTTACTCTTCTTCTCCGGGGGGGCAACATTCCACATAAACACAAGACTAATGATAAGCTAAACCCCTTCCCCCACCCCTCCCCCCACCCCTTCCCCCTCCCCCCACCCCTTCCCCCACCCCTCCCTCCACCCCTTCCCCCACCCCTCCCTCCACCCCTTCCCCCACCCCTCCACCCCTTCCCCCACCCCTCCACCCCTTCCCCCACCCCTCCCTCCACCCCTCTCCCCCTCAGAAGCCCACCAGTTCACCTATAATGCCTTTACAAGTTTGATGACAGATTATGAGCAGTTAGTTGCTACCAGTTGTAAAATTGATAACCATGACAAATGGGCGTGCAAAGGGTGAGATGAAGATGTTTCTTTGGGGAGAAACCTGATTAGTTTAAAATTGCCGAGCGCTATTTTAAAAGCGTTAAACTTTAATTGCTTCCAGAAATTGCTCCGCCGAAAGACGTATATTGAGGGACGTGGAATGAGGGGAAGTAGATTTCATACAAATATTTTTTTTCCTTTAAAAAACACCAAAAAACCACACAAAAAAAAAACATTATTGGAAAAGCGGGGAGAAAAATGAAAAGGGATGATTACCTTCAAACAAAAAAAAATATATATATATGTGTGTTAAGAACGACAAATCTTAGATCTTCATATCTTCGGAGTTACCTCTTCATCTACACAACAGACAGATACTTATACCCACGCCACCCACCCACATTCGAGCACCCAAGCCCTGATTTCGAAGTTCAACTAGCGTGGGTTGGGTGTGGGTGTGGGGGTCCGATAGTCTCTAACCCACCGGCAGACGTCACACTCTGGAGGATCTAAGGCATGCTTGTGAAAGCAACATGCGCAGGAATTATTTTTTTTCTCCGGCGGTACTCTCCTCCCACCTCATGCTTTTCCTGACGGATTGACTCTCCGAAATTTCGTTTTAACTTCTCTTGTTTCTCCAAAAAATGTTTCCCTTTTTTTCTTTTTTTTTTGGTTGAAGGGGCCGTGGATGATGAATGGAGATCAGGGGAACACAGCTGCGGAACTTGAGCCCAATAAATTAATTCACCCCCCTTCCTTGATTCAATAAATTTGCTCGCCAGCTTTATGTTGCTAGATGTTCCTTTAAAACGCACTGACATTATTTTTTTTCATATATATACATTTTTTTTTACCAGGGTCCCGCGAGTGTAATTGGCTACAACTTACCAGAGTTATGTTCGTAAAAAAAAAAAAAGGTGGGGCGGGGCGGGGGGGGGGGGGGGGGGGAAATCACGTTGATCATTGTGGTACTCGGGCAGAACTAACGCTATCGTAAATAACTCTATGGTTTATTTTTTAAGATTCCAATCTTGCCTGGGATTTGTTTCATATTTTATTAGTTGTAGTTTTGTTTTTTCTTTTGGTTTTTTTGTTTTCTCTTTCCCGCAACGAGTGCATCAGTGCTGTGACTTCTTCAATTTACTGCCATGTGAGGGAGGGCGTCCCGCATTTAAAATAAATTCGAGTGGTGCATCAGAGCAACGGTCCAGGAATAAATGGGCGTATTTTGGGTGGGGGTGGGGGGGGGGGGTCAGTCGGACACGTAAATTTGTCTTCCATATTGATATTATCGTTTTTGATACGTCTTTTTTTTTTTAAATTCATTTTAATTCTTTTTCTAAATAACTATTTAGAAGAAGAAACACCAACAAATTTTCTTTGGCCGATTTTTTTTTGTAGGAAAGAGTTTTAATTAACGACTTGAATATGTTGACTTAACGAATTCAGCAACTAAAAAAACGAAGACGTTTTTCTCCATTTTCTTAAAAATTATTTTGAGAAATGTGGGTGGTGGGAGGTTCCATGATATCAAGGTGGGAGGTTCCATGATATCAAGGTGCGAGGTTCCATGATATCAAAGTATTCAAGTAAGTTGTTGTTTTTTTAAATCCGAAACGCAGCACTAGACAACAAGGGGCCCTAGACAACAGGGGGCACTAGGCAACAGGGGGCACTAGACAACATGGGGCACTAGGCAACAGGGGGCACTAGGCAACATGGACAATTTCAAGTTCTTAGGGAGTTTAAAAGAATGAAAATTACAATAACAAAAACAGTTATCACCAAAATCATAACGTGATGTTTATAATTAAATTAAAAGACGAACATTTTCAGAAAGGGCCGAGCTCTTCTGGCAAAAAAGTTTGTGATTGTTCAAAACACAAGGACGCGGCGCTTTCATTTATTTTCCCTCCGCGCGCTGTGAGCAGAAGTGAGCTATCAAACTGAATTAAATTGAGGCAGACACTGCCAGGCCCTCTCAGGGTACCGGTACCTTACCTCTTGGTTATCTTTTCCTGACAGTGGCGGAAACGAAAAAAATACAATTAACGGAGACCACGACTTATTAATCAATTTTGGAAAAAAAAAATACAAATAGTTGTTATACAATAAAAACTCTTTAAAAAAGATATTTTCAAAATTTATAAAAATTTGTAACGATTTATTCACTTTAATCTTTGTTTTTAAAGGGAAATTGTAAACGCTTAGTTTCCTCATTATTTACACGCCCCTGTTTCCTATCATTTTTAAATTATTCTTTTCCATTTCTTCCTCCTTTCCTCACCCTCCACTTTCGTTTTTATGCATTTTGAAGTGTATAAAATAGGAGGGCGGCCTGCCGGGGAAAGTCATCAAAGATGGATTCAAGTGGCTTCCCCTCCGTCTCTATGGGACGCGTCGTCTGCTCACGATAACAGGCGTATCCCAGGGTTGGTGCTAGGCATATTGCTCCACGGGTGCCGTACGCGATTAAACAATACAGCGTCCCTTCCAATTCCGTTGGCGTATCCGTCTTGATGAGCCATTCAACGTCAGCTCAGCGGGTTAGAGGGGGTATGGGGGTGTAGAGAGAAAGAGTCCACCCACCCCTCACCCCTTTCACAAAATAGTTATGTGGGTTTTTTTTTTTAAATTTTAGTTAGAGACATAAAACTTGTGTCCATAAAGTTACAGATTTATTTTGCTTTGGTTGACAGGTAGGCAACATTTGAAAGAGTAGAGCACTGGTTCCCATCCTCTGCTCCACGTAGCTCTTAGGCCTATTGGCTGTCGGTACATTCAAATTATTAGTATTAACCTAATACAGCTATTGCAGTCTTCATATGCCTGTTGGTTGTCGGTGCATTCAAATTATTAGTATTAACCTAATACAGCTATTGCAGCCTTCATAGGCCTATTGGCTGTCGGTACATTCAAATTATTAATGTTAACCTAATACAGCTATTGCAGCTTAATACAGCTATTGGCTGTCGGTACATTCAAATTATTAGTGTTAACCTAATAAAGCTATTGCAATTTATTTATTTTTTTAATATGAAAAACATTCTCCCATTTGGGTGTTTTAAGTGCAACACTGGAAGTAAAAATATTTTGATCAATTTTACATTACCCCTAAAATAATGAACATCTTTTTCGGTATTGAGACAAGAGCACGCAATAACCCCAGATTAACTTAGGTATAGCAAGTGAAACTTACAACAAGTCTTTTTTATTTTCTTTGTGAATAAAAAAAATAATTAATTCCTAACAATAAATAATAAATTTAATTTAAAAAATATTAAAAAAATTAAGGACAATATCCACATGTGTAGTTTATGGTTGCAGGGGATGAAAGACTTTGAATGGTTATGCTCGAATGTAGTTTTTTTTAATGTTGCGTTTTGTATTTCAATGTGGTAAAATATAGATTGTTTCATTTCTCTTTTAATGTGATTGACTTTGTACCGCGCTTCGAGCCTTTGGGGATGAAGGGTGATTTTTCAAATAAACTTTATTGTTATTATTATTTTATTGAGTCCCTCAACTAATCCTATCAATATTTCTCAGCCGTTCTGTAACTGTAAGATACACCTTAACTGTAGCTACACCTGTAACTGTAGGACACACATGTAACTGTAGGAACCACCTGTACTAAGATACACCTGTAACTGTAGGATACACCTGTAACTGTAGGATACACCTGTAACTGTAGGATACACCTGTAACTGTAGAATACACTGTAAGGCTTTTCGAGGGTGGGGGGGGGGCAGTATTAATATCGCTTGAACAGATACAATCACAGATACAATCTAATTTTTTTTTCATCCCTTAAACTTCGCTACAATCATTTAGTCAAATGAATAGCATTGGGTAACAAGAAGACAGACCGACGAACTCAAGATAAGACTTTTCAACAACCGCGAAGACTGAACCACAGTTTTCGGTTTAACAGTCCATTACATATTACAGTTAACGGAACGTAACATTTGCGTAATGGCGAGTGAAAGTTACGGCGGACGCGAAATTTGTGGAGGCAATGCTGAGGACGTGTGGTGTCTTGTCTAACGGTCGCACGCGCATAAACCAGGCAGGATGGCACGGTCGGGGAAAGTGAGTGCTGAGTCGGGGGGTCCCAAAAATAACTGAACTATTAAAACGAGTTGGTGCACGGCAGATGGGTTTTTTTAAAAAAAGTAGAGTTTGTTGGTGGGGAAAATAGTGGGGGGAAATATGGGTCCTGGTGGTGTTGAGTAATTTTTACAGTTGTGGTTGCATTAATTAAAAGTAGCGTATATGCTGCACGCTGTGGTGCCCCCATATGGTGACTTGAGGTGCCCCCATTGGGTGACGATAATGGTGAGCTTATAAAAGATTTTCCATTTTTTGTAGGAGATGTTTTTTAATATATTTTTTTTTTTAATTTATGCTTAGACTCATATCATCGTCAGTGGCGCTACATCCCATGTGGGGCCCTGGCCTGCTCCACCACATCCTTCCATTCGAATTAGGCAAGGTCACTGGAAGACGAGTACTGATTTTAAAACTTCTGGTAGAATAGCCACTTTGTCTGTAACATGTTTTACCATAGGACGTCATGCAAGAATTTGATCAAAGGTAAACTGAAATAATTAAACCATAGGACGTCATGCAAGAAGTTGATCAAAGGTAAACTGAAAGAATTGAACCATAGGACGTCATGCAAGAAGTTGATCAAAGGTAAACTGAAAGAATTGAACCATATGACGTCATGCAAGAAGTTGATCAAAGGTAAACTGAAAGAATTGAACCATAGGACGTCATGCAAGAAGTTGATCAAAGGTAAACTGAAAGAATTGAACCATAGGACGTCATGCAAGAAGTTGATCAAAGGTAAACTGAAAGAATTGAACCATAGGACGTCATGCAAGAAGTTGATCAAAGGTAAACTGAAAGAATTGAACAATAGGACGTCATGCAAGAAGTTGATCAAAGGTAAACTGAAAGAATTGAACCATAGGACGTCATGCAAGAAGTTGATCAAAGGTAAACTGAAAGAACTGGACGGAGTAACAGTCTTAAAAATAATAAAATTATATGTATATATGAGAGAGAGAGAGAAGGGGTAGATAGAGTGAAATAGAGATATAAGATAGAGATAAAGATAGAAGATAGAGTGAAAGAGAGAGATAAGAGAGAAAGAAATATAGAAGATATATGGAGAGCGAGGGGGGGGGGAGAAAGGGAAAGGGAGAGAGAGAGATTTAGAGAGCTCATGTATATAGTTTTAAAAGGATTATAAAAATTTAGTGAGGGTTTTTTTTAAGGATCAAAATATAATATATTCAGCATTAATCCTAGTAATTAATGACTGACAAAGACCACTGCTTGAATCTGTCACGGACATAAAAATTTATAACACAACAATAAGCATTGGTGATACAGATAACCTAAAACCATCTGCAACATCTCTACAGTTCAAAAAGGAAACGTTAGCTTCGTAATCAAAACATAAACAAAGCGATTTTATTTTTCTTAACTTATATTATATGGCATAAATAATAATGAAACAAAATTATATATATACTTTTGTGTACGTCTAATGTAGGGCATAATTCTAACGAAAGATTGCTGAGCTGAGATAGGTATTAAATATGTTAGGGTGGAGTGGAAAGGGCTGTTCGTTTAGTTGGGGGGGGGGGGTGACATGGTTTTGGGGGATAGTATGGAATGGGGGTAGGGGGCTAAGAGGTATCCGTAAGAAATAAGGGTGAATAGTCCAGGTGAGGAGAAAAATCTGTAGTGAAATGTTGAACCGGGATGATGTGGGGGGGGGGGGGGGTGGTGTAGTATGGGAAACAATTAAGAGAACATGGAAAGCTAGAGGTGGGGGCTGTTGAATGGCTGGGTGGTTGTGGTCTGCTACTGTTGAGTTTTGTATGCTGAAGTTTTGTATGTTGAAGTTTTGTATGCTGACGTTTTGTATGCTGAAGTTGTTAAGCATCGTGGAATGTGGGGGTACACTATGTGTTTGTTGGTTTTAAGTAATTCGTGTAATACATTTGTTTAACATTTGGTTTTATGGAAAAATGAAATTTCTACATAAAAATTGGCCAATGAAGCAAATATCGAGGTTAGTCATTCCCAACCCTGCAGAAAATCTCTTTTTTTTTAAAGGCAAGGCGCAAACTTCAATACAGTTTGAAAAGTGACTTTTAAAAAAATGTAATTTACTTTTAAAGTGTCTAATGCAATGACAACCAACTTCAGATCATCTCTGATAAATTCATGTTTCTGTGTACACATGTGTACTGTGCTGCATTACAAAAATTTGAGTCGCATTTGAAATTATTATTATTTTTTTTTAATATTTTTTTTTTTTAATCCTTAGTATTCTGCTCACCAACTATTTGCTGAATGAAAATATTTTCACGTGTTGAGAACAGGCATAGCTTAATTAAGACGGACAAAGGCGGCAAACATGGCCGCTCGGGGATGGCAGACAACTCGGATAAAAAAAATATCAAGGGGGGGTGGAATCAACAACCCCCGCCATGGAAATTGGCATTTATCATTTAATTTCTGCAGGCAAGAGGTTCAAGCAGTTTTCAGATGAGGACCGGCACAAAACATTTGTTTGTGATTGGCTCTGCCGCTGCGATACCCTCCAATCAAAACCTCGCGTGCGTAGGACGAGCAGCGCAAAGGTTTCAAGTAGAGCTCTTCAGTCTTGGAGTGCGTCACAAAATTCGCCGAGACCTTTTTCTAATAATTTCGTGTTGTTTGTTTTTTTTCTCCTTCGTGTTTTTCCACTTTTCCACTTTTCGTGCCATCCTTACATCTAACGGCATACACTTAGTTATTGGAAACTGTATTTTTATTTCATTTTTTTCCCCTCCTTTTTTTTTTTTTTTAAGCGATGATTTTAGTGGTCTTCATGAAGTCTTAATGACTTCATAACTAAGTGCTTACCCAGTTATGCCGACTCCTCGGAATACGATTAATGAATTCGATTACTTTAAAGTCAAAGTCGAGTTTTTTTGTTTTTGTTTTTTTTTAAATTTAAATTGTGTAACAATAATGTGCTGAAAGAGATAAGATATTGTGACATTACCCTTTAGTTCTACAGTCAGCCGTTTCCCCCAAATGAATATATTAACAATACACCTATGAATACCGTTCTGAAATGAACATCTACATTTGATTGTCGTCCTACTTTAAATATCTACCTATGAATATTGTTTTTCAATGAACATCTACCATGAATGTCATTTTGCAATGAACATCTACCATGAATGTCATTTTGCAATAAACATCTACCATGAATGTCATTTTGCAATAAACATCTACCATGAATGTCATTTTGCAATGAACATCTACCATGATTGTCATTTTGCAATGAACATCTACCATGAATGTCATTTTGCAATGAACATCTACCATGAATGTCATTTTGCAATGATCATCTACCATGAATGTCATTTTGCAATGAACATCTACCTATGAATGTCGTCCTACAATAAATAGCTAAGTATGAAAGTCGTCCTACAATGAATATCCATTAATGATAGTTGCCTGGCAATGAATATATATCTATGATAGTCGCCTGGCAATGAATATCTATCTATGATAGTCGCCTGACAATGAATGTATATATCTCTGATAGTTGCCTGGCAATGAATATCTACCATCGAACGTCGTTCTTTTGCGATATATCTGCTCTCGATACTAATTCGGAGTCGTAAGAATATTCCAGCTTCCCTATCCTGGTTTTACGAGTGGTGTGCTTGATTAATAACCCATAACCCCACCTCTACCCTCCAATCCTCCCCCCCTCACCAGCACTTTACGGCTAATATAGAAAGACGTTTCCCCCCTCCCCCTTTTTTTTTCGAGTGTTATTTTCCTGTCAAGAGTCGTTGATGTGCTTAGAGTTTTATGGCTCGACAGAGGTTCGGCCCACAAGACGTTATGCCCCCAGCCCCCCCTGAACCACTCGAGTGGAAATAATATGTATGCGAAAATTCAATTACAACTGTGAGTGTCAACCGTTTCCTTCTTAAAGTCCGGTGGGGGGAGGTGGGGAGATGAGGGGTAGAATGGGGGTGAGAGGAGGGGTGGGGTGATAAAGAAAAGGTAACACCCTCGGTTATCCTTTCGTAATGATATTATTCGCACATACAAACAGGGGAGCAATAGTGTGCTCGTCATTTCTACTCTAACACGGGTGCCCTCAAACGACGACCCCGCGGGTCAGATCCGCAGAGGCGTAGCGTAGGGGGGCAGGGGTGCAGATGTACCCGGGCGCCAGCTAGTTAGGGGCGCCAAAATGTGCTTTGATATTATGTTATTGATGAAAATAATGGGTTTGAGAGTTGAAAAAAGGAAAAGAGGGCGCTTTAAAATGAATCTTGCCCCCGGGCGCCAAAAACTCTAGCTACGCCGCTGCAGATCCGACCAGAGTTCCTCAAACCCGGCTTACGGCCATCCGGGCAGCAGTGACAAACAAGGAACCAGGCAGTGAACCATCCCTGTTATGGACACAAGCAAGGCCAACACTTCCCATTGGAATAAGGAAAAGTTTGATGTTGATTACAACTGTACTTCATTTTAACTGATGTATTCTTTTTCTTCTTGTATTCCCCCCTCCCCCTCCCCCTCCCCCATTCTTCTTGTATTCCCCCCTCCCCCTCCCCCCATTCTTCTTGTATTCCCCCCTCCCCCTCCCCCCATTCTTCTTGTATTCCCCCCTCCCCCTCCCCCCATTCTTCTTGTATTCCCCCCTCCCCCCATTCTTCTTGTATTCCCCCCTCCCCCCTATTCTTCTTGTATTCCCCCTCCCCCTCCCCCATTCTTCTTGTATTCCCCCCTCCCCCTCCCCCCCAATTCTTCTTGTATTCCCCACTCCCCCTCCCCCTCCCCCCATTCTTCTTGTATTCCCCCTCCCCTACCCCTCCCCCAATTCTTCTTGTATTCCCCCCTCCCCCCGCCCCCCATTCTTCTTGTATTCCCCCCTCCCCCTCCCCCCATTCTTCTTGTATTCCCCCCCTCCCCCTCCCCCCCCCCCATATTTTACCAATAAAGATTTGTGCAGTGTACATAGACATTGCTTCACACTTTTTTCCACAACTATAGTCCGGCCCCCAACAGCGTTTGAGGGACAGAGAACCAGGACCTCTGCAGCAACTATAAAGTGTAAAAAAAGATTGGGCCTTCTTCCGAGGTAATTTTAAGTAATTTATTATTGTGACATTTTTCTTCTCCGTGAATACAATCGTGTGGGTTTGTTATATTACCTGCATTACTCTAGTTGTTGGTTCGCATAGGTAAAAGCTAAGCTATCTTGGTTTCAGTGGCGTTGTAAGGGGGTGCGTATTGGGGCGGTGCGCCTCATGTTGCACTTTTTCCATTTCTATTGAGTGGCAGCATTCTGTGGCAGCATTCTGTGGCAGCATTCTGTGGCAGCATTCTGTGCCAGCTTCTGGTTTTTTTTTCGTGGAAGGAGGGGTGTGGGGCGCAAATCTTGGCCACCCAGGGTGGTTCTAACCCTAGTTACGCCACTGCTTGGCGTAAAGTTAAACATAAAACAAAAATGTATTTGTGTTAATTCGCTTTCTGCTTTAGCAAGAGACATCTTTAGCGTTTATGCCACGAGAGCGAAATACACAAAAGCGCGGGTGCCCTCAAATGCACGCACACACACACACACACGCCCGCGCGCGTACACACACACACACACACAGACACAAACTGGATCTCTTAATTACATGGTGTCTTGTAACATTACACTTAGCCATTTCTTGATTTGTTTAATTTTTTTTTTTTCATAGCTAAATAGCTACGGGTATTGCTGAGAGTAGCGTAAGGGGGAGGAGGTTGGGGTGGGAGCCACTTGGTCTAAACGGGTTGTTGTTTAAGCCAGTTGGCTTAAGATTGTTTTAACCATCAACTTTGAAATGTCCGAATTTTTTTAACTTGTTGTGTATTTTTTTTTTAATTATTTTTTTTTAACTTACGTTTTTTAAATATATATTTTTTTAACTTACTTTTTTAAAATATATATATATATATATAAACTTACTTTTTTTTAAATATATATACTTTTTAACTTACTTTTTTTAAATATATATTTTTTTAACTTACTTTTTTTAAATATATATATTTTTTTAAACTTACTTTTTTAAATATATATATTTTTTTAAACTTACTTTTTTTAAATATATATTTTTTTTTAACTTACTTTTTTAAATATTTATATTTTTTTGCAAAAAACAAAAATCCTTTGAATGACCTCATGTTTATGGATAGTTAATCTCTTTGCTTGTTGTAGTTACGAAAATAAATCAAAAGCCATCTAACCCTAGGCTCTGTAATAAATCTTCATTAACCCACGAAAGAAAATAATGCAGGCAAATAAATAGAGAATAGTTTGTAATTTTTAAACGTTTAAAAAAAAAAAAAAATAAAAACTAGACATTCTCAGCGCAACATGGGGGTGGGTGGTGATAGAGTGGTTCTGAGTGCCCCCCCCCCCCCACTTTTAATGCTACACTAAACTACCTCAACTGTAGCTATTTTTAAGTTTAAAATGAAAGTAACATAATTTATGAATTATTTTAATACCCCCCCCCACCACCACCACCACCCCGATGAACTATGCCATGACACCCAATAAGAGTTTCTTTTTAAAAAAAAATTATTTTTATTAGAGAGTTTGAAACACAAAATTGGCGACTTAATTAGATGAATGACGTAATAAGAGACGAAGCCGAGATTGTAAATCAGAATACTTTGGTTTTAATATCAGCAACGTGACGCTAATAGCCGTCGGCGCCCCATGTTGTAAGTCATACCGAGCGGCCAAAAAGAAAAAACAAAGGAATAATAAGATGGTCCGGCGGCAGACCAGACGATCAGCCTCACCGAAAGGCATTGTATCGCTTTATTTTTCTCTCCAATTTGACCCTTTGGACATCACGGTAACAGATAGCGTTGGGGGGGGGGGTGAAGGTGGGGAGGAGGGCGCAGTAACCGTGACAACCTGAGCTGCCGCACGCGTGCGTCCGACAACCTCCTTGGGCAGGTGCGCCACGACGCAACAGCCGTCACGTCCCACCTCCTCGTTACAATTATTATCTCATTCAAATTTGATGCTACTATATTATTCTTTGTAGTTTTTTTCCCCTGTTTTCTTTCTTTTTTTTTTTGCATACCCCAAGTTAGTTCATTTCTCTATCCCCCCCCCCCCACAAGTTAGTTCATTTCTCTATCCCCCCCCCCCCCCCAGACACAAAAATTTATTATCATAGATTATTTCCTACAAGGCTTAGAAGGAAGGTAACAACAACATATCGTCACAGATGAAAACCGAAGATTCGTCTTTTGTTATTCTTCGTTATATGTTTTGCCTATTTCTGTTTCCACGGGACAAGAAAGGGGTGGTTTGGGGGGGGGGGGTGTTATTGACTGTCTGTCAAAAAATAAGATGTGGGATGGGGAGGGGAGGAGGAGAAAGCGTGCCATTGTTTCGTGCCATTTTCTCTACAACGAGGAGTATTCATTATATGATTTAATTGGGGACTATTCATTATATAATTTAATGAATAAAGAATTAGGAGCGCGCCGTGGCGTGACGCGTTGAAATTGAAGGTAATCTCCCCTGGATTTAAAACTTGACACAGAGAGTTTGCAAGGAGATAAGATCGGTTAAACCAGCGGTTCTCAACGTGTGGGTCACGACCCCTTTGGGAGGTCGAACGACCCTTTCCCATGGGGTCGCCTAAGACCTCGGGAAAACACATATACTCTACAGTTATGTTGTAGCAACGAAAATAATTTTGTGGTTGGGGGTCGCGACAGCACGAGGAACTGTATTAATGGGTCGCGGCATTAGGAAGGTTGAGAACCACTGGGTTAAACAGAACATCGGCCACGTATTTACCCAATCTTATACTACGGTTGGCATCAATCAGCTAGTGGTTTCTACAATTTAAAAAAACACTATTTTTAATCCTCTTATTAAGGAATGAGTTGTTGTTTTTACACCGGGACCAGGTACAAAAAAATAGAGTTAACTTCTCATATTTTCTTTAATATGCAACGAAATCTAGTGTCCTGCGACGTAGTGATAGAGCATTGCCTGCGTCAAGCGTTTTGTGTCAAGACAGGAACAGGCAGTTGTCGTATCCCGGAACAGAGTGGATGTTGTGCCAAAAACACCGTTAACAGAGAAAATACTGCCATTCATTTTATAACAAAGACTTAGTAGCAAGAGTCGAAGTACAACGAACATAGCAATACCTTCACGTGCCAGGCTACGGAAAAGACTCACGGGGCGCACACAAGACCGAATTGAAAGGGCGGCTTGTGATCCAGTTCTGTGTGATGTGCAGCCCCAGAAAAAAGATGTAAAAAAAAAAACGGTGACATTTTAAAAAAATTATAATTCCCATCTAAAGAAAAAAAAAATCAACCCATTTACCGGAGTTCAGACGTCACGCATACTCAGTAATATTCATATAAAACATGTGGTGGTTTTTTGGTTTTTTTTTTGGGGGGGCGTGTGGGGGTGAGGGGTTTTGAAGAGAAAGCAGGACGCACCAGAAGCGCAATATATATATATATATATATAGATATATATATACATAATTTTCAAAAAGCGGTATCCACTATTTTTAATTTTTTTTTAAAAACTTACCTTTTTGTAGAGCAAACCAGGTTCCTTTAAGACATGGTAAATTTTATATACTAAACACATTATATTCCTATTTTATTCTTGTCTAAAAAATGATTTAATTCTCTAAACGCGTTAGTAATTTTTAGTAAAAAGTTGATTAATCTCAAAACCCCCAAAATGGATGTACAGCATTTTGAAAATCAGCTCTTCAAATATATATATAAGAGATAATAGTATATATATATTTTTTAAATAACTTTTTATAATAAAAAATCATTTCAATTCTTTTTATTTCAGGTTTGTTTGACGATGTGTAAAGAATGTAATGTACAAACAAAACAAACAAAGTTTGGAGTTAAGTTTTATTGTGAGCTACTCCAAGTGTACCCTGAAAGTCATGTTTAACTTCACCTCGGAGTGGCCGGCCCTAAAGCAGTGTCGTAAACAACATGGGTTGTGGGGGGGGGGGGGGGGGGAATGTTGACGTGAGATCGTGCAAAGAGCATTTATTAACTAAAACACAAATATTTTTGATTTCCTTAGAATACAAATCAAATATGGTCAAGGTGTGTTGTTAAGTACAGAATATTTTATAGTGAGTTGTTTACGGTGACGTTATATGACATTCGTCTGGTATGACATTCGCCTGATATGACATTCGTCTGATATGACATTCGCCTGATATGACATTCGTCTGATATGACATTCGCCTGATATGACATTCGCATGATATGACATTTGCCTGATAGTACATTCGTCTGGTATGACTATGAAATCCGTCTGATGTGACATTCGTCTTATACCACTATGACATTCGTCTGATATGACCATGACATTCGTCTGCTATGACATTCGCTGATATGGCATTCGTCTGAAATGACTATGGCATTCGTCTGATAAATATGGCATTGGTCGAATATGACATTCGTCTGATATGACATTTGTCTTATATGACAATGACATTCGTCTGATATTACCATAACATTCGTCTGATATGACATTCGCTGATATGGCATTCGTCTGATATGACTATGGCATTCGTCTGATGACTATGACATTCGTCGGATATGACATTCGTCTGATATGGCATTCGTCGCAATGGACAGCTGGGATAGTTTTCTTAGCCCAATCTGACGGCCTGAACAAAATGTCTTTCGCTGAATTTAAGCAACCACAAATTTAAAATGAACAAATTGAAGCAACCTTTAAAAAGGACTCCCTTTTCCTATCATTAAATTCGTACACTCCCTCCTTCCCTTATTCCCCTATAAAGCTGACCATTCCACTACAAAGCTGACCATTCCCCTACAAAGCTGACCATTCCCCTACAAAGCTTACCATTCCCCTACAGATCTTTTCAGCCCTTTCCAATCACCCAGCCCTAAGGCTCAATCTGAGATAAGGAGCTACCGACATTGTCCCATCCGTCTTTTTTCACCACAACAGCGGAAGATGACCATCAGCGAGAATACGTCCCTGTGACCAGAGTGGGGTGGAGTGCGGGAAGGTAATGAAATGGCACGCGGGAGGTGTGGGGTGGGTGGGGGGGGGGTGGAGAGAGAACTTGTAATTGCTAATTCAATAAATGTTACTTTGATGACAAAGGCGATAAATGAAATAGAAACACGGGACGCCGCGGTCTCCG
Source organism: Omphiscola glabra (assembly GCA_964017045.1). Classification (NCBI taxonomy): domain Eukaryota; kingdom Metazoa; phylum Mollusca; class Gastropoda; family Lymnaeidae; genus Omphiscola; species Omphiscola glabra. The sequence goes on along the minus strand of OZ024794.1, from coordinate 46,333,031 downwards.
ACTCCATCAATTATTCATTTAGTATTATTGTAAATTGCTCCGGCGTTGTCTTGAATTGCCCAGACGGTGCGCCGGGAGATCTGCATATATCGTGATCCGACCCTCCCGGAAAAATCGTTTTTTGTTGTCGCCGGGTCTAACGGGCTTCTTAAATAACACTTAGAAAGTGGGGAGGGGGGGGGGTGTTCCGCGCCCGAGTGGGGGGAGACCGGTCCACGATCAACGACATGAAAACGGCATTTTGATCCCGGGTATTTAATGTGCCCGGGGAGTGGGTGGAGGGGGGGGTGGGGCGCAGACAAGCGGTAGTGTGAGCATCGGACATACGAGACTCATGGGCCGGGCCAGGACCATAAACAAAGTCACTTCGCCAACCGAAAACGTTGGGAAAAGGGGAGGGGGGTGGGTGCGCTCCGTGCTGGCTGGGACATACACATTTATTAATTATATAGTTCAAGAACTGTGTGTGTCCAAAGGATGATGTTTCAAGGGTGGAGATTGGGGGGGGGGGTATTTAAGTAAAAACTTTCTCTCGCTAAACAAATGCTGCTCCAAATTAAAAAATGATGGGGGGGGGGAGGGTGTGCGGGTAAATTTTAATTGAATGACGGCATAATTTTTCTTTTGCCGAAAATTTGGGATACAGTCGGTGTTGTAAAATGTTGGCTACTCAGGCACAAAGAGCAAGAAAAAACCGGGAAATGACTTGCGCGGGAGAAACAGATAAATTATCGGGAAAACGAACGAACCGGGAAATAATTTTTTTTTAGTGCAGTGGTGTTGCGAAGCTTACTGTATACCAGGGGCGTAGCTAGAGTGTTCGGCGCCCGGGGACAAGATTCATTTTAAAGAGCCTCCCTTTCCCTTTTCAACTCTCAAACCCATTATTTTCATCAATAAAATAATATCCAAGCACAATTTCGCGCCCCTAACTATTCTGGCGCCCAGGGACAGGGACATCTCCTCTCCTATCTACGCCTCTGCTATACACCACACGCATTTCAACTCTACTAAAGCGATGACCAAATTGTGGTGTGGTTCATGACTTCTGGTCTCAAACATTGGTCAGTGTTGAACAGATTGTACATGGGCGCTATATGATCGTTCATGAGGGGCGTATATGAAATTAATGAACCCTTTTTTTCTGAACATTAAAAGGAAATATGTAGTACAAGGTGGAGGAAAATCCGAAAATAGAGGGCAGCATGGTAGTCCACTGCCTCTCTCCTGCTGGTCTCTGTGATACTATATTTCAGTTAAAACGTGATTTACGTATTTTTTAAATTTCTTTTTGATTGTACTGTTCGCTGACAAAGGCTTCTTGCCTACAATTTGTTTGTTTTATTTTTTTTTTTAAATCATTTTTTAAAAAAATGTTTGTCCCCACCTTCTACTACATATTTCTTTTTACCCCATGTTAACGCAGTCTTCTCCCTTATTATCTATGTCTGGACGTAAAAAATTAACATACTATTTTTTGGTACGCAATCGGTTTTCTTAGAGACGTGTCTGCAGTGCAGCTGGTTTTACTGTAGTAGGCTCCAGGTACATTCAAGGGACCGTCCCCTTTTAATTTTTCAGATGGTAGTTTTATACACTATTTTACTCTCTATTGTCATACACGCGCCTCGACATAATCATACGCTCATTTATGAACCATCTATTTCTGATCTTCAACTGCAAGATAGTATCGGCGAATCGACGCGCGAACAATAGCCGGGAGGCATTGAAATGAACGTATTTATATTTTATACAGCGGAGCTCCTTAAGAATTCATAAGACTTCATTTTGACGTCGATGTGGATACGTAGCCAATCATCCAACTTCTCCGATCCCGTCTGATAAGATAACGCCATAGCCGCGACATCGATTGTTATAGGTCATGAATATCAACTGGATATTGATTCGCGACGCTAAAGTGGGGAAAGCTGCTCATTTGAGACATGGGTTGGAGATTAGCACGTCATAACAATTTATTGGAATAATGGGCCGGAATTCAAGATTTAAAAATTAGATAATCCGAAATGTAGCATCAAGGTTGCCGGCTGCTCAGCAGGGGTTGTCAATGCGTGGTACACGGGGCCTTGGGCGGCGGGTGTGGGGGTGGTGGCGGGTCAGTGAAAAGTCAGGCATAAATATTAGAAGGCTCCCCCGCTGATATCGGATGTAGGGAACCCGTTGTTAGGTTAAGCCACGGCTAACCAGATATCGATAGGTTTGAATATATTTGTCACTTTAAAAAAATATAAACTCTTCACAGGAGAACCCACGACTGGCAAGGTATAACACTTCGTGACATTATGTTTATTTTTTATTTTTTTTTAAATGCATCGCCTCTGAAAGTTTGTATTACATCTTCACACTGAAAGCTTCACCCCCAAAGGTTTTACTCCTAATGATTTATTTCACAAAGTCACCTATTAAGATTTATAGTTAATTTTACAGTCCCATTTCCATTTCATTACAGACAATAGATTGGATGGGTTTCCCCCCCCCCCCTTTCCTCCTTTCTTGAGAGAGAGTGGTGATTAAGAATTCTAATGTTTTCTTCAGAAGCCAGTGAGACATCAAGATACAGGCCTGGCTGAGAAATTTACGTTTTTTGTTTCATATCATTGGTGTGTGTGTGTTTGTTTATGTGTGTGTGAGAGAGAGAGAGAGAAAGAGAGTATGTGTGTGTGTGTGCGCGCATGGGTAATTCGGTGTGTGTCGTTGTTTCATTGTTCGTGTTAGATAGTATGTTTTGTTCGTTTGTTTAAATCTTTTTCCTTTTTTTTTGGGGGGGGGGGGGGGTGGTTAATGCGTTTGGGAGGTGGGTGTCGTGCTGGGGGCTGGGGTCGTGCTGATGGTGGGCGTCGTCCTGGGGGTGGGGGTCGTGCTGGTGGTGGGGGTCGTGCTGGGGGCTGGGGTCGTGCTGGTGGTGGGGGTCATGCTGGGGGCTGGGGTCGTGCTGATGGTGGGGGTCGTCCTGGGGGTGGAGGTCGTGCTGGTGCTGGAGGTCATGCTGGTGGTGGGGGTCATGCTGGGGGTGGGGGTCGTGATGCAGTTTGGGGCGCGGGAAAAGGGATATTTGAGTTTAATTTTTCTGTCATGGATAATTTTTATTGTTTTTAAAAAAATGACTTAAGTTGAGTACAGTTGAATCAAAAGTCATGTAGACCCTGTCCTACTGCTTATCAAATTTCGAGACATGCTGTGTTTCAATCCCAGGGAGCGTTTGTGATGGAGTAGATGCCATCTTGCAAATTAAAAATTATCACAACGATCGTTAAATCATTTCACCAGCGCAGTAGCGATTGGAACGGGCGCATGAAGAACCAACAACAAAAGGTGTGGGGGGAGTAGGTAGGGGGAGTTGGGGGTGTGGAGTGGTGTGGGGAGTAGGTAGGGGGAGTTGGGGGTGTGGAGTGGTGTGGGGAGTAGGTAGGGGGAGTTGGGGGTGTGGAGTGGTGTGGGGAGTAGGTAGGGGGAGTTGGGTGTGTGGAGTGGGGAGTAGGTAAGGGGAGTTGGGTGTGTGGAGTGGTGTGGGGAGTAGGTAAGGGGAGTTGGGGATGTGGAGTGGTGTGGGGAGTAGGTAGGGGAGTTGGGGTGTGGAGTGGTGTGGGGGTGGGGGAGTGTGGTGGGATACTGAGTGGGGTGGGGAGGAGAGGAGATTGGGCGGGAGTGAGGTGGGGTCGGGGAGTGTGGCGGGGAATGGGAGTAGGGCAGAAGTGGGGTCGGTCGAGGAGTGGGGAGTCGGGCGGGGTGGGGAGGGGTGAGTGGGGGTGAGTGGTGCGCACTATTTAATCGTATTCTTATATGCTCATACTTTCATGTATGTTCATATTCCTTATATAAATAGATAGAAATGCATATCAGCAGCATGCGACATTATAGCAACGTATGTTTGTATTAGACAAGTAATCGGCACTCACCTCGTGTGTCATTAAAAAACAACAACACACACACACAAAACAAAAACCGATTCTTCTGGAACCGTATCTTCACGACCCTGGCTAGCAAGTGTACAACCCTGCACCATGTTTCCCCTGAATTCGGTTTCCTGGCACTCAAGCACAAGAATTTTCATAATTTTAGAAGAACGCACGCGTAAAACTAAAGAAAACTGTTCTTCTGCTCCTGCACAATGGACGGAGTACGCCTATGAAGCTTGGACCTCGCGTCCACGCAGTTCAGTTCATTTTGTTTTAGCAGATTGTTTTACCGTCTCTCGTTTATTCCAAACTCTCTGCAGTTGTAAAAATTAATTAAAATAAAGTTTATGAAAATATAAAAATGAGTTTGTTTTAAAACGGTGAAATTGTATCTTTTTATGCATTATTGCGTTTGTGATTATCCTTTGGCTCGAATAACGGGGGGGATTTGGTGACTTAACATCAAACAGAATTTAGTTTTATGTTTTTAAAAAGGTTAAATGATATTTTTATGCACTCCTCCCTTCCCCCCTCTGCCCCCCTCTCCCTTCCCCCTCTCCACCCCCACCCCTTCTCCCAACCCTCCGCAAGCCCCTGGGTAGAGAGGCTCTTACACGCGTTCATTAAATGAAGTGCTAAATATTTCTTGTAAAAGATATTTAAAAATTTACATTTTAACAAAAAAACTTAGCTTATTTGAATGTAGCCAGTTTGTGGGAATAGGAGCCAAGTACCATCTCGGCGACTCCACCACCACCCGCCCCCCCCCCTTTTTAATTTTTTTTTTTTTTTAAAAATGTATCAAAGATTGATTGAATTAAATCTGATAAGAGCTAAATGAAAACAGATTTCCGTTATAAATTTTGATGGGTGTGGGGGGGGGGCCTAGGGTGGGAGCTTAGGAACGGGGGTGCACTATATAATTATGGCTGTGTGGGCCCTGGCGTATGTCTTTACACTTTGTTGTGTGCGGGGTGCATGTGCATGTGTGTATTTGCGTGTGTTTGAGTGATGCTTTGACCGAGCACGTCAGAGGCGTGGTGCTATCGATCCCGCGAAGCACTCAATTGTACGTTATAAATATCATCACGCCTGCGTGCACTGGAATTGATCTATAGAAATACCAGAATACGAAACAACGGAACTGTGTGGAATTTGTCAGGCTGTTAACAATTTAAGAAAAAATCTGTCTAAAGCAACCAAGGAATGGGGCGGTGGTGGTGGGGCGCGGTGGTGGTGTTGGGGCGCGGTGGTGGTGGTGGGGCGCGGTTGTGAAAGGCACAACAATATATTTTTTTTGTTAAGTCCCCAGAGCATATCTGGCCAGCCAAGGGGGAGAGGTGAGATCTGATTTCCCCATATAATTAATCCGCTACCGAATCCAGCATCATGGAATTTTGATGGGAATAGCAGAGCTTATCATCCATTTGGCGGCACTGACAGCTGCTGTGCGACCTGTGCAAGCGAGAGAGAGAGGGAGCAGGAGAGGGTGAGAGGGAGGAGGCTGAGAGGCAATGGTGGTTTTACTCTCAAGCATTCTACTATGCTATAGTCTCCCTTTGAGGGGGCGCAGAACGATGCCTCGAATTTAGAGATGAAAAGGCGATTTATTTAATCATTTCTCTTGACGTTGTAAATTCTCATCGTCTCCACCTGGGGCAAATAATTGCTTTTAATATCTTCCTATCACGTTCTTCCCACTTAAACTTATTCGTTTCCTTTCAAGAGGTAATAAATAAAATTAAAAAAGGTATTCTGGTAATAATTTTTATTTAGTTTTTAAACCCCACAAAAGAGATTTGTGTCTTTCTTACTATGAAATCTTTCAAGGCCTATTTTTTATGTTTAGACATTTTTAAAAAAAATAGTTTTTTGGGTTTGCTAGATCAGAGATTCCCAAATTCTTAAGTTTGGGGGACCGGTGGGTGCATTTCGAAATCACCAGTGGGGGGCCGTTGGCCGGATTTATTACTTATAAATATTTATATTGTTTTTTTATTTTGACCAACTAATCAAGTTGTGCGGACCAGTAACGCAAAGCTCGCGGATCGACCCCGGTCCAAGGACCACCATTTGGACCAAGGACCACCATTTGGGGAACGCTGATGTAGAAGATTGCCTTTAGAAAGGGGGGGGGGGAGGTGAAATTAGCTCGAGAATAATTCATTTTTTTTGTAATACCTGGCAACATCGTTCTCTCTCCCCCCCCCCCCCCCCAATACCAAATCTATAACTGATCACCATTACAGAAACGTACAGGTAATTTGGAGATAGCAAATAATGCTCCTCCCTTACCAATTGGCTTGGTGCAGTGGCGGATTTCAAAGCTGGGTGCACCTGGGCAATTCTTTTTCCCGAATAACTTATGAAAATAATTAGGTGACGATTTTTTTTTTTAAACGCTATGTAGAATACCAATTTGTATCCCAAGCCCCCCCTCCCTCCGCCCCTCTTCTTTCCCCCAGCTTAACAGTTAACGTGCTCTCCATAGCAGGCATTGCAAATTTATACCAGGGGTCTGCCTATGAGCTAAAGGTATGCTAACTGCTGGGATGCGGTCGCACGCCCCCCCCCCCCAATGAGCTCACACATGGGGATATCTACTTCAAGTCTGCCGTGCTCGATGTGCACCTTTACGATTCTCAATAGACCGTCCTCTCCCTTAATTGTTAATTGGTTTCTGATGCACTCGGCGCCCCGCAAATCGACTGATAAAACACATGGCCGGCGGTCTGGGAGGGCCGAAAACAAGCCCCGGGTGTGGGCTCTTCGGCGTTGTAGACCACGTGATAAAATGATTTGCCGTTAGGTCAATTTTAAAAACAGAAAAGGCAAAAAAAAATTTTTTATTTTTTTAAAGTTTAAAAGTAGTTAGGAAGTTTGACAGTTCTAAAATGAAACTAAATTGTTGTATTTTAAAAGAAGAAAAAATTCTCCATCTTAAAATCTTCGGCGCTTGATTAAAAAAAAACTGCCGATGACCGCCGGATCCCAAACGTTTGACCTAATTCGTTCAGTGACGCGCCAAAAAGATCAGATTAAGTTCCTTCTGAATATGTGGGTTTTTTTTCTTTCTTCTTCATCATAGGATGAACCAACTGACTTAATGCTGACTGTGGAATAAAAAAATTAACTCTCAGTGCTTGTAACTTTCGCCAACTCTCGGTGTCTAGAATGTCTCTGTTGAAGGTACATCGGAGAAGACGTCACAAATAAACGGAGAGAAGAAATAACAGACTTATCAAACTGTTCGAAGTGCAAAGCGCGCCTGTAAAACTTGTAGTAGAGGAGAGTATTGTGAGAAGAGAGTATTGTGAGAAGAGAGGATTGTGAGAAGAGAGGATTGTGAGAAGAGAGGATTGTGAGAAGAGAGGATTGTGAGAAGAGAGGATTGTGAGAAGAGAGGATTGTGTATCTAAAACAAGAGTGCGCCCACATAATCCATAATTACATTTTTGTATGTGTGCGCTGTTGAAAGATAATCAGGTCTCGTCAGCGCTATAATAAATATCGTTGGAAAACTAAAGAACGGGGAAAATAACGGAATTCGAGGTCGAATGTATTCTTTTGTTTGAACTTCTTTTTAAAATTGTATTCATGAGCAAGGGTAGCCAGCCCGTTTTTCCGGTGGAGGAAGTAAGTTTATAAACTATATTATTTTATATCAAGTTAGATTTTTTGTTTTTGTTTAAGGAGCCACATGTCATTACAGAGTTAAACAAAATACATATCTATTCAAAGAACCGCGTGCGGCAACGGTTACCGCGGGTTGCCGCGGGTTGCCGAACACTGCCGTATAGGAGGAACATATTTAATATATAATTAATATTCAGCGACCAATTCCTCGTGGTAATTTTGTGTTTGTGAAAAGGGGGGGGGGGGAGACTTCGTATCATATAAGCTTCCCATAAATGTTTTTGATAATATATAGGGCTGAGCCCAGTACTGAATAGGATACCAGGAATTACGAGTATTAGCGCACCCGGAACGTACCCGGACCCGGAAAAGGGGACCCGATTATTGGTAAGTAAAAAAAAAAAGTTCATTTCTACGTTTCTATAGTGTGTTAAACCCAAATAGGGAGAGATCAAAAGTTAGGCATAGGGCCAGCTTATTGTTTTTACATATTTTGTTTTCCATTTTACAAAATTTTACTCAATGAAATGTCTTAAAATACCCAGACAATGACCGGGTGTAAAAAGTTGCACCCGACTGAGCCCTAACTATAATGCACTTAATTTAAAGATCAGTGGTGTAGGAATACGGGGATCTGTTGTTTTTTATATAGAGAGGTGGCAATTTTGGTCAACTGAAGAGTGGGTTTTTTTTTTCGTTGAAGAGGTTTGGCAAAAGTATTGGTCCGCACCGGGCGGCAATGTCCCTATAGCTACGCCGGTTACAGTTGTTCCTCCGCTTTGCAGAGACAGCTGAATACAGAAATGGCGAGTGCCTGCATCAGTCCCCCTTGCCAGCGACTAGTGCCCTCCTCTGGACCCGTCACTGCAATCGCCGGTACCCTTGTAGGTATTGTGTAAAACCAGCAAACCTAAAACACACCAATAGAGTAGACCGAACCCAGTGCGAATATCGGGTGAGATATTGGCATTCGTCATCTTTTTCCCCGTGTCATGAACTCCTTCATCCAGGTAAATCCAGTCTTCTGAAATAAACTTGCGTTGTTGATTCATTTATTCTGTTGATCTATTGTTGGTTGATTCGTTTTTTGTCTGTTAATCTATTGGCTGATTCCGTTGTTCGTGTGCCCGGAGTGTACCCGTCTTACAAGAAATAGTGTATTAAGGTCTTTTTGATAATGGATCACTGGTATAAGTATATACCCTTACCATACCCCCTCCCCAAACACTTTTATTTCCGAAACGCGTTAAATATATTGAAAACGACACAGAGGCAAATGTGGTGTATCAATAAAATACTACTAACTAAAACACATATTCTGGTGAAGGTCTGAGATTACTCTCTTATGACCCCCACCTTTTACATTGGCTACCAGCTCCATCTGCTGAGCTGAGCCATACAACATTTTCCTCATGTAGGGCTCCCCAACCGCCCTGGCTTCCCCCGGGACATCTAGTTAGGGACAATTGGTCAGCAGGTGTGCTAGTGTCTCCGGGACCAGGCTGCAATGCCGGCAGGTAGGGTCTCTGTTGTTATCCAGCCGCCAGTAGTATGTGCCTATTGGGCAGTGCTCTGTGCGCATCAGCGTCACTAAACTCTAATGTTTCCGGCCTAGCCCCCACCATTGGTCATGTCTGCTAGGAGTGGGCAAGTTTGAAAAAAGACCCCTGGCAGTCGTAATGTTTGCCCATTGCCTGTACCACTTTGACCTGAAGTGATCTGCCAGTCCGTTCTTTATTCCCAAATAAGTAATTGGTACTCCTGGCTGAGATTGGGCAGACCCGGTTTTTGCCAGAGTGTCCGCTTTCTCATTGCCACTGATGTTGACGTGACCTGGGATCGACTGCACTGTTACCTTGCCTTCTAGTTCACCGATCTTGCACACGTCATCAATGATGACGTCAACCCGGTGAGTGGTAACTGATCTTTTCCCCAAGATCTCGAGAGCAGATCTTTAGTCCGAGTACACGATCACATAGAGCCCCGCAAGCCCCTTCTCATTCAATGTGTGGTACACGCTCTCCTGGGCCCAGTGTATAGCCTCAAGCTCCGCATCACACTTTGATGCTGCAGTCCCACGGGGCCCCGAGAGTTCTTTATTTGGTGGCCCCCCTGCTGGGTATAGTATGAGCGCGCCATACCCAGCAACACTTTCTCTCAGATTGGCAGAGCCGTCCGTGAACACTTTCACTGGTATGTTGGAATAAAAGGCCATGGTCTCAAGGGCGGGCGCTTTCTGAACATATTCAGGTCTGCGCTTCGTCACTGCTGCATCGGGCAATGCCAAATGTATGGAGGGACGTGAGGGTTCCGCGTATGACGGATTGACTTGGTACTTAGTATTACCTTTTTACTCCTTACATCTAGTGGTTCTACATTGGCTAAGACCTCTACTTCTAAGAATGACGATAAAATTACCAGTCTCCAAGCTTAGCAGAATATTCTGACTTTGCCTTTTGATTTATATTTTTGTATTAATCTGGTCTTATAGAAAAGTGGTCGGCAACCTTTAGCGTAATATTATGTCAAGTTGGGATTTCTATTTCATTCAGTGTGCCAACAACCTGTAACAATAATTTTACACGATACATTCGTATCCTTTTGTCGGACCTCCGCGTGCCGTTGAAGATCGCCCTGCGCGCAACGTGTGGCACGCGTGCCGTTATGTGCCGAGATCTTTTATAGACAGTTGTTAACAACCTCAGCTGAACGAAAACTCTCCCGTCCATAACCCATCCACACATATATATGTCAGTAACAAAATTAATGCTGTAATTATTGTTATATAAAACTGCTTCTTGCCGCCAACTACAATAAACGTAACGGTCACATGTTTCAACAAAAAAAATTGCTCTCCGAACTCTAATCGACTTGAACGCTTTTATTTCTTGACATCGCCCGCCGTCTTACATTTTTATGTGTATCTAAAGCTATTCAAGGAACTCGGCATTCTGAAATTTCTTTTTTTTTAAAAAAACCCAAACTGCACTACCTATACATCACACCAAACGTAGTGTCACTGCCTTTAAATGTGTAGCACCCACTGCAATCAGGTAGCCATTTGGACGTACATACACACACGTAGGCAGATATAAAGACAAATATAAAAGTAGGCGTTGAGACAGACCTTCAGACAAGTAGGCATTGTAATAGATATTCAGACAGGTAGGCATTGTGATGGACATTCAGACAGTTAGGCATTGTGATGGACATTCAGACTGGTAGGCATTGTGATGGACATTCAGACTGGTAGGCATTGTGATGGACATTCAGACTGGTAGGCATTGTGATGGACATTCAGACTGGTAGGAATTGAGATGGACATTCAGACAGGTAGGCATTGAATGGACATTCAGACTGGTAGGCATTCAGACGAGTAGGCGTTTATAAAGACAATATACACAAGTAGGTACTGAGACAGACCTTCAGACAAGTAGGCACTGAGACAGACATTCAGACAAGTCGGCACCGAGACAGACATTCGGACAAGTAGGCACTGAGACAGACCTTCAGACAAGTAGGCACTGAGACAGACCTTCAGACAAGTAGGCACTGAGACAGACCTTCACACAAGTAGGCTCTGAGACAGACCTTCAGACAAGTAGGCACTGAGACAGACCTTCACACAAGTAGGCACTGAAACAGACCTTCACACAAGTAGGCACTGAGACAGACATTCACACAAGTAGGCACTGAGACAGACCTTCAAACAAGTAGGCACTGAGACAGACCTTCAGACAACTAGGCACTGAGACAGACCTTCACACAAGTAGGCTCTGAGACAAACCTTCAGACAAGTAGGCACTGAGACAGACCTTCACACAAGTAGGCACTGAGACATACCTTCACACAAGTAGGCACTGAGACAGACATTCAGACAAGTAGGCACTGAGACAGACATTCAGACAAGTAGGCACTGAGACAGACATTCAGACAAGTAGGCACTGAGACAGACCTTCAGACAAGTAGGCACTAAGACAGACATTAAGACAAGTATGCACTGAGACAGACCTTCACACAAGTAGGCTCTGAGACAGACCTTCAGACAAGTAGGCACTGAGACAGACCTTCACACAAGTAGGCACTGAGACAGACATTCAGACAAGTAGGCACTGAGACAGACATTCAGACAAGTAGGCACTGAGACAGACCTTCGGACAAGTAGGCATTCAAAGAGACGTGCTGGCATACAGGCATCAGACGAAGTTGACAGATAAGAGACAGGCATGGCTTAAAACCATAATGCACACATACTTAATATAAAATATGAAAATGAACGAACACGTTTGCTAAATTCTTTTCTCCGAGATGTCGCTCCCGCAAGTTGATTGAAATAGGAATGCAATCATCGTTGTTGGAATTTTAAAAGAAAGCAAAGTTTTAAAATACATGCTATTATTATTTTTATGTTGTTGTTTTAGATAATGAGCTTACTTGATTACATTGTAGCCATTGTAGGAAACTATTTGTTTTTTCCAAAAGTCAAATTCATTTTAAGATAGGATTTGATTGATGAAAGTTGAATAGAAGAATTGACAATACAGTTATTTGTTTATTATGTATTTGTATATTGGACTTTAAATAATAATGTTATTCATGTTATTCTATTTACATTCACGCTTTTGTGTGGCTCCTTTAGGTCTTGGTACGGTGATATCTGTCTTACGGGCCCTAACTAGGTGTAAAATTATGTCTACATATGTCGAATAACATGTCTAAGAATATGTATAGCTATGTGTCTAACAATGTCTAACTATAAAATGTCTAACAATGGGAATAACTATAACTCTACCAATATGTCTGACCAGTTTTTTCTAACAGTACGCCTATGTGTCTAACAATATTAATGGCTTTATGCTTAGCTAAACTAGATACCCTTACTGTATGTCTGACTTAACTAGATTCCTTAACTATATCTGTCTCAATCTATATTTTAACTAAATAATTTGTCTAGCTATGTGTTCCGAATAAAAAAAGATGTCTAACTCTTATTGTGTCTAATTAAATTTCTAACAAAACTATATGTCCAACTCTATATCTACACATCCTAGCTCCTCACAAGACGTTCACCCTCCCACCTCGGTCGTCGCTTTAAAAAAGACAACCCAACTTTGGGTAGTAAGGGGAGGCAACTTACAAGTTGTACGCACACGGTACACCAGGATAAAAGGTGAGCTCCCCTTCTTTCCCCATCCATTCCGGTAAATTTAGTTTGGCAATCAGAGTGAAATAAATCTGGTGTAGACCCCTCAGATGAAAGCCGCCAAACCCGCGTACCGGTGGACGCTATGTTTTCTGATGAAACTTGTTAGATTATAGATCTATATCGGTCGCAGCGACCAGATCCTGGCCCCTACACGAATTCCAAAACAACCCCCCCCACACCCCGCTTTTTACACACACGCCTTTTTCCTTCGCGAATCTGCCGTTCGAAATTCACAACGCAAACGCAAATGAAAACAGAGTTTCCGCCGCCATGCGGTTCCATTTGGTAACCATTATCTGCGAATTAAGTTCCACGGAGAGGATGAGAGCCGAGAAGGGGGGAGAAAACAAGAGCTAGGGTTACATCTTACAAGATCCGAAATGAGGGGAGAAAATATTGTTATTAGGGTAGGGGCTTACTTTTATTTAAAAACGTGGGGGAAGGGGGGAGATGAGCGTGAGGGGGGGGGGAGGGCGGTCGTAAAGCGCTTTAAAGTAAAAGGGGGTGAAAATATGCGGTCTGTTTGCGTAGGTGCCAAAGCCTGGGTAGCGTTTCTACGACAACATTGTACTACACCCAACACGATTTTCGCTTATTTATTCAGCATTAAACTTGTTTCAGAATATCTAGATTCGCACCATTACACGAAAAAAAGACGAACGTTTTAGAAAAGTGTGGGGTGGGGTGAGAAAGAATGGGGTGGTGGATTAAATCGAAGAGGCCAAATTTTTTGTATATTTATTTTTTTTCCTTTTTTTTGTTTTTTGTTTGAGTAAAGTTGTTAGTGAAAACAAGAATTTTCTAGAAGAAAAGAGGTAGGAGTGATATTAAGTTTCTGACGAAGACAAAGCGAGTGATGAGGATGAGACGAGCAGCGAGAAGGAGAGCGTGTTGTTAGAAGCATCAACCTTGGAGCATACTTGCACTAGCCGACACGATGCGATTTCACATGATTGTAAATTTGGTCCCCGGGGAAGGGGAAAAGAGGGGGGGGGGGGTCAGTGCACAGGTACGATTGTTGGAAGAAAGTCACAGGAAAAAAAGTCACAGGAAAATAGGTAACGTGGCCAAAAAAGTCACAAGAAAAAAATCACAGGAAAAAAAGTCACAATAAAAAAAGTCATAGGAAAAAGTCACAAGAAAAAAGTCACAAGAAAAAAGTCACATGGAAAAAAGTCACATGGAAAAAGTCACAGGAAAAAAAGTCACATTAAAAAGTCACAGGAAAAAGTCACATGGAACAAAGTCACAAGAAAAGGTCACAAGAAAAAAGTCACATGGAAAAAAGTCACAAGAAAAAAGCCACAAGAAAAAAGTCACAGGGAAAAAAAGTCACAAAAAAAAGTCACAATAAAAAAGTCACAGGAAAAAGTCACAAGAAAAAAGTGACAATAAAAAGTCACAGGAAAAAAGTCACAAATTATGTTTCATATAAACTCATAAGTTTCAGTTTTTATATTTTGTAGGTCCATATATGTTTATGTATTGAAGAACTGTAAATTGAAAATAGCAGTAGCTTATTAGGATCGTGTTTGATTCTCGTTTGGGATTAAATATGTGTTTGCTATTTGTATTATACATACACATTATAATTCACACATTTAACAATATGATTTATTATTACTCAGTTATTACATGCGCGGGTGCGTTATTTGTATTATTTATACATTATTATAATCACAAATTAATTATATGTTTTATTCAAAATTATTTACATTGTCTTGCACGAAGCCAAGAAACACGTATATTACAGACTGAATAACAAGAAATGGTAGTAAGCGATTGGGCAGACATTAAGCACTCGCTCAAAAGAATTGTCTGTTGATTTTCGCGTGTGATGTCTCCGACACATCTCACATAGTAAAGAATTAAAAGAAAGCAAAGGTATTGCATTTATGATACTAGTTTACCGATAACTCTGTCCACCACTAGCTTCAGGGTGGTCAATGCGGCTTTGGACGCAGCAAGATATAAAAATTCCTTTGTTCCCTAATTTTGTCAGACTTCACCAAGGTGGTCTTCCCCCCCCCCCCAACCCGGCTGTTGTACAATCGCATTCCCGTTATCACACTAAAACTCATTATTGTCAGCATGGAAGAGTGGTCGGTCATAAATATATACAAATTCATTTGCTCCCCACTGTTGTCAGAATTTATTTATGACATCTGATGGCTGAATGTGACGTTTTTGGTTACCCCCCCCCCCCCCCCGGCCGCATTTTTTTTTATATAAATATAAAGGGAAAACAAAATTGTCAACCCGGACCGCCCCCTCCGTATCTCCCTCCTTACGTCCCTGGGACAGCGTTACATTTCCACATTGTTTGATATAAGTTGTAATGGAACAAGACCCCCAGCTTAACGTTCTTTGCAGTCGTTACAGCCCTTATCACGTGATCTTCTTATATCTCATTAACTAAAGATGTTGTTGCTTTTATTTTAAATTTTTAAAATTATTTCTCATTGATGACGTAATACAAACGCTGACAGCTGACGTGGTTCAATGTTATCTTTAATAGAGTGTTTTTGTTATTTTATTTACGCATGGAAATGTCCATAAAGCCCTATTTGAACCGGTCGTAAATTGTCTAACTAATGAGTCGTTACAATAGCTGGACGCCTTCCTCTACCCCCCCCTCCCCCACAACTTTGACTCCCTTGCTTGTAGGATTTCTATATAATTCTGTCATTAAAATATCGTGTGTTTTTTTAAAGAACATTTGCTTTGAACGTCGCAGTTCGAGCCTGTAACATCCTTCCTCTTTGTGAACTGATGCTCGTCCATTGAACAATGGGCCCTCGACATCGCCTCGACATTATCTCTACAATTAAAACATTCACTAATGGTCCCCCTTGGAGGAGCCACAATGTCATCTGACGAGGAGGGTTGGG
Source organism: Omphiscola glabra (assembly GCA_964017045.1). NCBI lineage: Eukaryota > Metazoa > Mollusca > Gastropoda > Lymnaeidae > Omphiscola > Omphiscola glabra. The sequence goes on along the minus strand of OZ024794.1, from coordinate 46,317,384 downwards.
GGGGGGTGAGCTATCGGTCATGTTAGTTAACTCAACCATCTTCCGGGTAGAAATAGGGATGGGCAAAGGGGGGGGGGGTGTTGAGATGCTGCTACAGGGCAAATTCGATGTGCTTAAGATTGTGTGCTCACTGTTGTGTGATGGGTGTGCGTCTGTGTTAATGTGTGTTAATGTTTGCGTCTAAGTTTGTGCGTTTGTGTTAATGTGCGCGTCTGTGTAAATGTGTGCGTCTGTGTTAATGTGTGCGTCTGTGTTAATGTGCGCGTCTGTGTTAATGCGCGCGTTTGTGTTAGTGTGCGCGTCTGTGTTAGTGTGCGCGTCTGTATTAGTGTGCGCGTCTGTGTTAGTGTGCGCGTCTGTGTTAGTGTGCGGGTCTGTGTTAGTGTGCGCGTCTGTGTTAGTGTGCGCGTCTGTGTTATTGTGTGCGTCTAATTTGCGGGGGGAGAGGTATTTTTCAGCCTATTCAGCGAATATATAACGTGGTGGGCTTGATATATTTTGTTTTCCCACTTCCGTAGTGACGTAATCTTTGACATTGGCTTTAAGAGACAATTTTTGAACAACTTGTTTATTTTGACTCTCTAGGGCTAAGTGAATCTAAGGAAATAAATATTAGAATAATGCGGGAAGAAGAGGAAATGGGGTTAAAGAGAAATAAAGGGAAATTAAAAGGAATGACAGAAAGAAAGAAAGAAAGAAAGAAAGAAAGAAAGAAAGAAAGAGAGAAAGATAGAAAGAAAGAAAGAAAGAAAGAAAGAAAAGAAAGAAAAAAAAGAAAGAAAGAAAGAGAGATAGAAAGAAAGAAAGAAAGAAAGAAAAGAAAGAAAATAAAAGAAAGAAAGAAAGAGAGATAGAAAGAAAGAAAGAAAGAAAGAAAGAAAGAAAGAAAAGAAAAGAAAGAAAGATAGAAAGAAAGAAAGAAAGAAAGAAAAGAAAGAAAGAAAGAAAGAAAGAAAGAAAGAAAGGAAAGAAAGAAAAGAAAGAAAGAAAGAAAGAAAGAAAGAGAGAAAGATAGAAAGAAAGAAAGAAAGAAAGAAAGAGAGAAAGATAGAAAGAAAGAAAGAAAGAAAGAAAGAAAAGAAAGAAAGAAAGGAAGAAAAAAAGAAAGAAAGAAAAGAAAGATAGAAAGAAAGATTGGAAGAAAAAAAAAGGAAAAACATAGGAAGGTAGAAAGGAAGGAATGGAATAGAATGAAACAGCAAGGAAGGATCAACTAAATAGGAAAGCAGGGAAACAAAGGTGAAAAAATGTACATACACTTACCTCTCTTTTGCATGAAAGCGAATAGGTCGTCCAGGAATTCCTTTCTCTTTGGGTCCTCGCTCAGTTCGTACAGCTGAAAAGATATAAGATATGCACACGTCATTCGTGTACCTCGACATATATATGATGTTGAAACTAGCTCGTGATTTATAGAACATTGATGTAGCCTATTCTAGAACATAGATGTAGCCTATTCTATAACATAGATGTAGCCTATTCTAGAACATAGATGTAGCCTATTCTAGAACATAGATGTAGCCTATTCTAGAACATTGATGTAGTCTATTCTAGAATATAGATGTAGCCTATTCTAGAACATTGATGTAGCCTATTCTAGAACATAGATGTAGCCTACTCTAGAACATATATGTAGCATATTCTAGAAAATCGATGTAGCCTATTCTAGAAAATAGATGTAGCCTATTCTAGAACATATATGTAGTCTATTCTAGAACATCGATGTAGCCTATTCTAGAACATAGATGTAGCCTATTCTAGAACATCGATGTAGCCTATTCTAGAACATAGATGTAGCCTATTCTATAACATCAATGTAACCTATTCAAAAAACCGACGTAGCCCCTTCATTTAAAGACCCTTGGGCTGCTTAACGTTAAATCTATCAGTGAAACTTTGATGATTATGTCTAGACTTGTCATCACGGATGTTAAAACTTTGGAAATGATGAAGAGATTCACAGATGCTACTGTCTCGTCCGCTGAGGACATGTACAGCATTAATGAGATAACCCGTGTGACAAAAAAAAGATATGCTTCGCTGTGTAAATCCGCACCACCACCACACACACCCACCCCCGCCACACGTCATATTCCGATCAATGGATATTTTCAATATTTCTTTGTCGACAGCCATAGGCTTGTATCGTAACAAATTCTGTCAGGATGGTCCATTGCGTGTTGATTGGCTCTACAACATTCTAATTATGAATCAATTCGTTCAATGTGTGGCTTTGTATCAAGCCTCTGCTACACATCTAAAATATGGGGGCGTGGAGGCGCGGGGGGGGGGGGGTCACGCTTCCAGATACAGTTAGATTAATAAGTCCTAGATTGTTTTAGCAAGGATAACGGGTCCACTGGTAACTCAACTAAGTACTTATGGCGTAGATATAAACTTGGTTAGGGTAATTGTTAACGCTTCTGAGCGGTATGCGACTTTCAAAAACATATATTTAGAGAGCTATATACATTGTGAAGCTTTTGTGATGACTTTAAAAAAAAAGTGGTGGTTGGGGGGTGGGGGAGGAATAATGAACCGATCGGTGGAAAAAAAAGAGGGGGGGGGCATTCCATACATAAAATAATGAAGAAAATATCCTTAAAATGTCAAATTATAAATTGTGTAGAATGATAAATTGTGTAAAATGATAAATTGTGTATAATGATAAATTGTGTACAATAATAAATTGTGTACAATATTCAATTGTGAACAAAGATAAATTGTGAACAAAGATAAATTGTGAACAATGCTAAATTGTGAACAAAGATAAATTGTGAACAATGATAAAGTGTGCACAATGATAAATTGTGTACAATGATAAATTGTGTACAATGATTAATTGTGAACAATGCTAAATTGTGAACAATGATAAACTGTGTACAATGACAAAAGATAAAAGTGGACGTTTCCAAAATTATTTATGAAATCCAAACAGTCAAGCCCCCCTCCCTTTTAATTAAATAGTTCGTACAATTGTCAGAGATTTAAAAGGCTTAGATAAATCTTTTTTTTTTTAAATATTAATTCCAAAACAAGATTTCCGAAATGAAACAAACCCCCTAAAAACAAAGTTTATGGCATAAATCCTTTATAAAAATTTATATCGAGCTAAAACGGGGGTGGGGGGTTGGGCTGAAAATTGGACAAAACATGCACAAGTAACGCACTTTATAAGAATCCCAAATAATGTGGTAGTGGTATACTGTCTTTGTAAATGGTAGCGGTATACTGTCTTTGTAAATGGTAGTGGTATACTGTCTTTGTAAATGGCAGTGGTATACTGTCTTTGTAAATGGCAGTGGTATCATGTCTTTGTAAATGGCAGTGGTATCATGTCTTTGTAAATGGCAGTGGTATCATGTTTTTGTAAATGGCAGTGGTATCATGTCTTTGTAAATGGCAGTGGTATCATGTCTTTGTAAATGGCAGTGGTATCATGTATTTGTAAATGGCAGTGGTATCATGTCTTTGTAAATGGCAGTGGTATCATGTCTTTATAAATGGCAGTGGTATCATGTCTTTGTAAATGGCAGTGGTATCATGTCTTTGTAAGCGCAGACACACAAGGAAATGACAACACACACACATAATTTTGTGGGGGTGGTGTGAGGTGAGACTAATTTAAAAATGAACTTTTAAAATTTGAATAATCGTGCTGTCAATTTCTTCATATCCAATTTGATTTTCAAAGATCGGAAAGTACGAGTACAGGAACCCCCCACCCCCCCTTCCTTTTTTTTTTTTACACTTGTTCTTCACTTCACACACGAAATTCACCTTAGGTTGTAGTGGGCGTTTATGTTATAGCCAGTGGAGGCAGTTAGATCAGTTCAACCTGGGGTTGTTTTTTTTTTTGGTGGTGGGTTGTCCGGAGGAAGAAAAAAAAAAGGTTGGTGGTAATGATGGATGAAAATTTCAAAACAGGCGTTAAATTACTTGCGTCATGATAAGAGCGGTGTAAAAAAAAAAAAAAGAATACCCCGACAACAAGATGTCGGCGACCTAATGGCAAGAAGGCAGAGCAAACATGACTTTCTGAGGCCAAGCAATCCGGAGCAATGCCGGGACGTCCCCGAGGCTTCTTGTAACATCCCCCGAGCCAGCTCTGATCAAATCCGCGGACCAAAGAGAGCCATTTCAAGAGGAACGCCGACCGCAAGTCTTTAGGATTTACCAGGAATTCTTGTGCACACACACGCCGAGTAAATAGCTTGAGTTGACCGTTAAATTGTCGAATTTAGCGTTTTGAGGAGGAAGGGGGGGGGAGGGAGACGGTGTAAGGGAGGGGAGAGGGGTTGTTAAGGCCTTGGAGGAAGAGCAGATTTTCACCTCAGATATTATGACCCGGTTGCTAAGACCGATGGCGTGCGCCGACAATTAGAGAGCTTGACATTTGAAACACGGTTCTTAACGTTGCATCTTTTACATGGTGGGGTGGGGAGAGGGGGTAGGGACACAGCAACAAGTCCAGCTGGCGTGATCCACTTCAGAATACGTCTCACACTTCAACACCCTGACCATGACCATCAAAGCATCCCTTAACTAATGGTCTACGCTGGTCTATTCACGTTATTTCAACAACAAAATGTGGGGTGGGGTGTGAGGGCAAGATGGCATCATTGGTGAAGCCACAGTATGGCGAGCCTGGTGTCAGACGTTACCCTGACACCCTGAATTGTTGGCGACAGCGAGCTTTATTGTGAAAGATGGCCCTTTACTTTCACCCAGAACGGCACGCCTATTGGGAATGACGTAAACAAAAACTGCTGCTTCACCGTCGCGATGATCTTCTTTGTATCATAAAGATTTTCTTTACAACATACTTTTATAGAGCCCACTGCTTTGTTGAATTATTAGAAAAAGTGTTCCAGTAAGACACACAAACAAAACTGTTTGATTCGGGGTGGTGGTTGGGAGGGGGTCTGAAATTAAGAAGTTTTATTTCGATTCAAACATTATTAAGATATTTGAATCCTTTCTTTTAAATGAAGCGTAGCTACTTGAAAAACAAAATGTAAAAAAAAAATAATCAAAAGCGGCGTTGCTATGTTGATGACATGACAACACGGCCAAGAGCACTTACTGATTGATACAATGAAATGTAGCCTGTGTGTACGGATAAAGACCATCAGTTATGCCATCCTTGTCATCATCCCGCGATTTTTCCTTGCTTCTCGCGTCTGCTTCGGTGAAAAGACCCGCTTGAGAAACGGCTAAATTACCGAGCGATAAGTGGCCCTAGAACATTATGTGGTGTGAAAACGACTTAACAATTGGCCTAATTTGTTTCCTTTCATATGCCCGTGCCGCCAACGTTATGGGAGCGAGGCTAAAGATGAGCTGTAATGGTCTCTCTTACGTTGGTCTCATTGAGCCCAGACCTGGACGAGTCGGTCGTGTTGTTATTGTTGGCGTCACGACGAGAGAAAGGCACCGGCGGGTCTCCCTTGGAGACAGTGGGTCAGGCCGGAAGCTATTCATGGTCTGTTTTCGGGTTGGACTATGGTCGGGCTGTGTCTGTCGCCGTCGCCTTGATGACAAAGGGGCGTGACGTCGGTGAGACGACCCGGGGGGAGCCTAGCGGGGGGGGGGGGCTGAAGACATGTGATGAACATTGATGCTAGTTTATGACAATGGCATTATCTCTGGGATCAAAGTCGACGCTCAAATGCATAACCACCGGTACATACATGATGCCGCTAAACCAGGGGTCAGAAACCCCGTGGATCCAAAACCTGTGTGTACTGATAAAGACCACCGATATTTGTCGGTACTTACATGATGCCGCTAAACCAGGGGGTCGGCAACCCCGTGGACCCTAAAACCGCATACGGCCCTTTGAAGGAACTACTGCGCTCCTTTTCAAAGAATCTTTTGGTTTTTCCATTTTTGTACTTTTCTAAAATGACATTTAAATCACACACCCCTGCCTGCGTCAATGAAATTATTTTCTCAACTGTTACACATTATAAAATTGGCTTCTCACTCAATAGAAAACCCCACTGTGACAGTCCGGCAATGCGAATGATCTCGACAAGAGGTTTTTGTATAAAGGTCGGGGGTGGGGGGTGGGGTACGTGTAAATATATAAAGAGATTTTTTATTGGATGGATAATGCGTTATGAACTCCAAATGAACGGATTCTTTTTTTTTTTTTTTTTTTTTAATATTTAGATTGGGTTAAATTTTTTTTAAACATAGTCTGACTTAATGCATGCAAAACGTTTCGCAAAAAGGCTGCGCGTATGGCAAACAGAAGAAGAAAAAAGGTTAAAATGGGGGGGGGGGGGGAGGTATTAGGTTTAATTAGTTTCAGTCCTATATAGGTTACTAAATATTGATCAGTCCTATAAAGGTAACTAAATACTGAACTCTAACAATGTCTCAACGTTCTAGGCTGTACGAGAGATAGGGGAAAGACTATGTCATTGCACTTCAGCTCAAACAATTCAAAACCGAGGCGCAGTCCACTGGATTATTATTGTGTTGAATTTACAATCAGGAAACAAGAACATCCGTCTGAGACGTGTATCCCGTAGAATGGCTTCGGTAGCGTCATGATATTTGGAGTAGGGGATTTTAGTAGAAGGTGGTGAAATTTCCTTATGGAAAGTGTGACATTTTCTGTTAAATGTAAATGGTCCGTGCACCCCTGACCCCTCTCCATCTCCCTTCACATACCACAAAATGTTCATGGGATCCTGGAAGGAAACGGTATTTTTAATATTAACCCAACTTCAAAAAACATCAATACTCTTTGGTCACGTTGGTAACCACAATGCCCCCCTCCCCGGGTCAACCATCCTTTGAACATAAGCCGCCCCCCCCCCACATTCCCCCTTTTGACGTTATTTACACCCAACCCCCCGGGACAATTAGATATGAATGAACAAGCGCTAGAGAGCATCTGAGCGATCCCCTGACGTTTCTCCTGCCTGTGACCCAGGCCGGGCCCACTTCCTCCCAGACAGGACACGGAGTGAAAAATCCTGCTAAAGTCATCGTCAGTGGCGCATTCCCCGCTTTCATCACACGCGATCAAGGTCGTCTGAATTCCGACTAATTAGCCCCCTTTGGCCGCATGGCCGCCTCTGCCTCCACGCTTAAATTCTTCTTTTTTAAATATATATATATATATATATATATATATATATGTCCTTATATATTTATATGTCCTTATATATTTGGCCGTTTGACTTTAAAATATATTTATTTATTTTTATGTTAAAACTCCCCCCCCCCCCCAAACCCCAATCTATAGCTGACCTTCAGGATACGAGATGGCTTTTTGCTGGAATAATTGATGTCGCCTTGTTCAAAATGGGAACTTACCGGAGCAGTTTGCTTGTATAATTACAGCCTTCTCTTGTTAGCGCTCTGACAGTTCCACGGTTTAAAAAAAAAAAAATGTTTTTTTAAAAAAGGGAGACACAATCTTAGAATTACTGGCCAAGCTGGTCACCCTAGCAGAAGTGATGGTATTTTATGTTATTTTTTTTTTTTAATTTTATTTTCTCGTTTCTACTAGTGTTTTCGATTTATTTTTTATTTTTTTTATTTTTTTTTTATAACTTTTTTTTTTTTTTTTTTTTTGGAGTTGTTGCTTAAAGTTGTTTTTCTGAGGAAGAATGGTTGATTAAGAGAACAAATGGTTTGCCATTTTTGATTTACCTTTGCTCAAAAGAAGATGCGCATTTTTTCAGTGATGAATGCAGAGGCGTAACAACGACTTGGCTTTGGGGCAGTTGCCAAGGGCGCCACCTGCGCCAGTTCAAAAGGGCGCCGCTAAATCTCTAATTTTTAAATATGTATTTGAATATGAAAGGGCGCCAAAAATAAATTAGCCAAGAGCGTCAAAGACCCAGTTACGCCTCTGGATGAATGGACAAGCGAAGCTGAGCGATATAAGGAAGGAATGCCCACGAGACTGGATTTGTGATCGGGACGCAGAAAATGTAAATAATTATTTTTTTTTTAAAATAACAATAAATAAAAACTTGAGAGATCGAAAGAAGCACGTCCCGCAGCGCCCCCTTGCGGGTCGACCAAAGCACAAATTCGTCACGTTCCTTCCGCCACGACAAATAGTTCCTTGCTTACCGAGCCTCGCCGTGCCAGGGGTAACGGCGCGTTGTTAAAAACCAAGTGTCCAGGCCGGGCACGACGAATCGGCTCAAATGACAGCCTGTTTGCGAACCTTATTCGTTGTTGATTTCTCTCCCCCCCCCCCCCCAAAAAAAAAAGAAGGGGGGGTGGTATGATGGCAAATACTATTGATGGGGGTGTGATTAAAGTCAAGGAAATAAAGCCCCCCAACCAATGCAAAGTTGACAGACATCAAGCAACAGGCGTTGAAATCAGAGTTTGGGACATGAAAAACCAGCCCCATGGGTGAAGGCCTGTAAACAATGACCGTCCTTAAGAGGGGGGACAGAATTCCACGCCACGTGTTCTACCAAAAGGCATCCAAAATATAGTGTAAAAAAATATATTCTTAACCAGGGGTCCTCAAAATACGGCCCGTGGGACAGATTCGGCCCACCAAGGATCCTTAACCTGGTCCGCCTGGCCGTCTTTCGGGTACCCGCTTAGCAGTGTTTGATTTAGAACCGGAAAGTGACCATCTATTTAGCCGTAAGCAGCCCAACCTCTTGCTTTCATCACATATTAAGTTGTACTACTTTTAAAAAATTTTAAACTATAGCCCGGCCCGTACCAGTGACTGGGGTGACGGTGACCCGGTCACCAAGGTGTCCGACGGACAGCGAATCCGGGCTACCCCCCGCCCACCCTAATAATAATTTTAAAAAAGTTTGAGGACCCTTGCTCTAAACGTACAACCCTTACCTCTCGGACGGTGTGTTGTTACAGACACGTCACCCGAGCTTAACTAACACAGAGCTGTCAGTCCGGTGACAGAGTCCTGCTCAGCACTGGACGTTGATTATCAACCGACCCTCGGCGCGGTTCCTCTTTCACATCGTTAGCAATAAATAATGTTGGCTCCACTCGCAAAACTACACTTGCCGTTAAACCATATTTCCCCCAACTATTTTCCTCGCCCGACCAATTAAGTGGGACTATAATTATCTATCTTTTCCGTATCTTTAAAGTTAGTTTAGACAGAGCTGTTAATTTATTTATTATTTTAATTTTTTTTTATTTAAGTGCGGTCCTGGAGCGTTCGCTTTGCAGAACGGACGATGTAAGAATTTCTGCTCTAAACAATGTGTTGACTGGTTCATGGGATGCCCCTGTTTCGCTGTTAGTGAGGGGGTGAAACGCACGTGACTGGGGTGGCTGATCTCGTAGGAAGAGAGCCGATTAACACTTTTCCTTCCTCTTCTATACAGAGCGTATAACTATAGACGTAGGTTAAATTAAAGGGGGGAGGGAGGGGGGCGTTGCGTTTCTGAATGTATAAACGCTGCCGAGACCATTCACGTGATCAAAAAGTGGTCAGCTTCACCTCTCTCTCTTCTTTTTCTTCCTCTTCTTCCTCTTCTCTCTCTCGCGCTCTCTCTCCCTCTCTCTCTGGCACTATTTTTTGCGGATTTCACATTTTATTTTAGGCAAGCGCTCACGTCCATTAACTATCAAGCTGGGTCAGCTGACTCGCGCACATTATTCCCTGTATTTTTGGAAGATGTTATTTTGTTATTTTGTTCTCTTCTTCCACCTGAGACATTCCATTACCGGCAATAGAGCTTTTCTTTTTTCTTTCTTTTTTTCAATTTTTTGTTTGTGTGCTTTTTCCTTTATAAATTAAATGAGCTTACAGATAAATCGATTTGTAACGAGACCGATGATATTACCGGTCGAAACAATTCTCAAAGAGCGTAACAAAACCAAAGTGAAATGATTTAAACAAAACGAACAACTAAAGTAAGATTTTGTAATGTTTGCATTATTGCAATGAGAACCATCAAAGAACATGAGAACCATCAAAGAACATGAGAACCATCAAAGAACACGACGTAGAAGATTTAAAAGTCCCACGATGGCTTGGAAATGAAATGCCGCTCGAAGCAGTCCAACAACGAGCATTTTTACCAACCAAAACTAACATTAAATCAAAAGAAATAAATAGAAACGCTTTGAAAAATAAACTCTATCTCACACCTACTCAGTGGGAATGTGAAGTTTTATTAAAAAAATGTTGTCTCCTTTGAGGGCCCGGGTGAGGGGGGGGGGCAGTGATTTGCGGCTTTTGATCACCTCAGGTGCGCTTATACTTATGATGACAAAACACAAGAGCGAAATGGTCCCCCACTCATTTTAAAAAAAAATGTATGAATTTCGCACCTTCCCAGTATTCAGATCTTCCTATACAGGGCCGGCCTTAGGCTACTGCAACCTAAGCGGCCGCAGTGGGCCCCCGCACTTTCATAGGCCCCGCGCGAATTTATTTTCTAATACAAAATCTTAAGTTCCACTTATTATCCTTATCCCTACCCAGACTGGGCCCCGCGCAATCCGTTTCGCATAGGGCCCCGCAATTGTTAGGGCCGGCCCTGACCTGTTCCTATACCACCCCATTCAACATTTAATTAAAAAAAAATATTATTAATCAAACTTCCGAAAATAATTCTAACAACAACACGAAATAAATATAGGGCACATTGAGACTGCGAATTAAGTTATTATTTTATAACGGTGAACTTATTGCTTTATTTAAAAAGGCTGCACCTATTGGTACACAGGTACCAGCTTTGAGAGGTTGGGATTAAAAAACGATTTAAAATATTTTTGTTGGGTTTGTCAGACCGAATGAGGCATCAAATGAAAGATAATTGAATGTACTATACGTTTGTAAACTTAATTTTTCATTTTAACTAAAATAAACTACTACAAATGATATCCGAATAGCATTGATCAAAATGTACACGGACACGCAGCGCCCCCTTTCGGACCCGGGTCACATTAAACTCAATGCTGTTCGGATGTCATTTGTGGTAGTTTATTTTAGTTAAAATGAAGAATTAAGATTGCAAACGAATAGTCCATTCAATTATCTTTCATTTGATACCAAATTTGGTCTTACAAACCCAAAAAAAATATTTTAAATCGTTTTTTAATCCCAACCTCTCAATTCTGGTACCCGGGTACCAAAAGCCACTTCGATTTAAAAATGTCATTTCATCTCAGATCTTCAAATAAATTTATATTATTATGGGGGTGTACATTTATTTGATCTTTTTTTTATCACAATATTATTTTGGACTGGGATGATATATTAATTATTGGACGTTTTGAAAATTTCCAGGCGCCATTTTGTTTATCGCGACGCTGTCCTGTCGATGATCGCGTCTATTTTGGATTTCTATTGCCATGGGAACCGGGGAAATAAGTGTTGGCGTTCTTCCAGCGGACGGTGACGATAAAAAAATAAAAAAAAGTAATCACCCTAGTCAATTGTAAAAGTTGTTTGCTTTCAAAACGTAAGATGGTTCCGACAAGGTGTTATCGTAATCTTCTAGTTGGATTTTACCATCGTAATCTTCTAGTTGGATTATACCATCGTAATCTTCTAAGTTGTATTATACCATCGTAAACTTCTAGCTGGATTATAACATCGTAGTCGTAATCTTCTAGTTAGTTGGATTAAACCATCGTAATATTCTAGTTGGATTATACCATCGTAATCTTCTAGTTCGATTATACCATCGTAATCTGCTAGTTCGATTATACCATCGTAATCATCTAGTTCGATTATACCATGCATTGTCACCCTCATTTCAGGGCGCCCTTAGCAATATGAAAAATTAAAATATATACATATATTTCTTGTACATTCCTCATAGTTGAAATGAGTTGCCTGGTGAGTTTGGTTCTCCTGGCCTATGAACCCGTCTCACCCCCCTTCCCCAACCCCCACCAATATGAGGATCCTAATGAATAAAGAACATGTCACGTGGTATGAGATCACACGAAATGTCGGCTGTCCTCACCCCCCCCCCCCACATATTATTGCGTATTTGGTATGTCGTGGCGTCGTCAACAAAACCGCCCTTCGGGGTGTCTCCCCCAAGTCGTCATGTCGGTGACCGCGAATAAAGAAATGGAGCTTTTAATGAATGGCAACTGCACGCGAACCAGTGTATTTAACAACGTAACTCACCGCTGGGGTGGGGGAGGAGAAGTTGGAATTTTGGGGTCGGGGGGGGGGGAGGGGGGGGGCTTTCCTATGCGGATTTCAACCTTTACTTAAATCTGCGACTGAAAAGTCCAAAACAAAATCGTGGTCAAGATTTGTGTGTGTGTCTGTGTATAAACAAGGGATGGCCTCGATTTTAATATTTAGCTCATTTAAAACTTTTAAAAAGATATATTAATCTTATTTTTCTAGTTTATTTTGATTCTTAACTCAGAGAATAACTAAATTTTAACATTCCAGCGGGAATTTCATTAACTGAGTCTTCTGGACGTGAGTTTGTCCGGCAAATGTCAGACTTGATCATATTGATGAATTTCCCAGACCTCGGCCGAACCCATGGTAAAGTGAAGTCAGTGATAAAATTCGATACAAAAAATTCGCTACCACAGTTGGCCTCCACACTTATCTTCAAATGACAACTTAACAGTTGGCCTCCACACTTATCTTCAAATGACAACTTCACAGTTGGCCTTAACACTTATCTTCAAATGACACCTTTTTTTTTTTTGGTAGGACGACAGTGCCAAAACTCTTCTGCAAAGTGTCACCACGTCCAATCCTGGTCCACATTAGCAGCTTGTGGAAGCCTGTAGGGTGATTGTTGCGTGGGATGGGGGAGTGGGGGCGGGGATCCAACACACCGCGCCCCCTCCCCCATCCCCTTCCGTCCAATGTATGGGAATCTACGCTCTTCATTCATCCCACTTAAGTTATCTTTGATCCCAACAAGCTCGGAATTGAGTTTCCGTTTCTTCTATATCCCATCCTCTGCCTTCACGCGTGGTAGGGACCGGGCGGTTATCAGTGTGTGTGGGGGGGGGGGGGCGGGGGGGCGGGGGTGAGCGCCACGACCATAAAATCCCCGGGCACCGAGTGAGGGCGCACAGGGGTTATCTCAGCTGATGTTTGAAAAACATTTTATACGTCAAAGGACACGATAGCCGGCTTCATTAATCATCTCGCTGATTAAGTCAATCGAGCTCGTGGATTGTTTCGTAAGGGACGAGGCGGAGATAAGGGCAGATGTAAGAGCCGAGGAGATTATTTATTATTATTACCGGAGTGTCGGCCGTATCTCGTGTCATGGCAACTTTCTCCACTTATATCTAAAGGGAAATAAATACGCCCATAAAGATGTGATTAAAAGTTATTATCACTATTATTATTATTATTATTTATATTCCATTAATAGACGACATTTCAGCGACAGATTCTTTCTAAAAGTGATGGCTGCGGGAGATGAAATGCTAAATTCTTTCATATAAAAAGTTTCCCCTAAAATTTGAATTTTTAACAACTCAGGCTTAATAGTAAAGGCTTAAGAAAAACTTTCATTGCTTTAATTAAATTGGAGGTAGGTGAAGAGAAAGTCAGGGATGAGTGTATGTTACAAAATACACGGCGTGGTGGGGAAGTGGCCCGGCCGTGGTAAAGTTGAGAACGGCATGGGGACTGAAGTGGTGGGGAAGTGGCCCGGCCGTGGTAAAGTTTAGAACGGCATGGGGACTGAAGTGGTGGGGAAGTGGCCCAGCCGTGGTAAAGTTTAGAACGGCATGGGGACTGAAGTGGTGGGGAAGTTGTCCAGCCGTGGAAATGTTTAGAACGGCATGGGGACTGAAGTGGTGGGGAAGTGGCCCAGCCGTGGTAAAGTTTAGAACGGCATGGGGACTGAAGTGGTGGGGAAGTGGCCCAGCCGTGGTAAAGTTTAGAACGGCATGGGGACTGAAGTGGTGGGGAAGTGGCCCAGCCGTGGTAAAGTTTAGAACGGCATGGGGACTGAAGTGGTGAGGAAGTGGCCCAGCCGTGGTAAATTTTAGAACGGCATGGGGATTGAAGTGGTGGGGAAGTGGCCCAGCCGTGGTAAAGTTTAGAACGGCATGGGGACTGAAGTGGTGGGGAAGTGGCCCGGCCGTGGTAAAGTTTAGAACGGCATGGGGACTGAAGTGGTGGGGAAGTGGCCCAGCCGTGGTAAAGTTTAGAACGGCATGGGGACTGAAGTGGTGAGGAAGTGGCCCAGCCGTGGTAAAGTTTAGAACGGCATGGGGACTGAAGTGGTGAGGAAGTGGCCCAGCCGTGGTAAAGTTTAGAACGGCATGGGGACTGAAGTGGTGGGGAAGTGGCCCGGCCGTGGTAAAGTTGAGAACTGCATGGGGACTGAATTCATCGCCACCATCTTCGTTGATGAAACCATCTCGTCACGTATAACTTAATGAGTCATTACGCGAGACAGAGATGGGGGAGAAAAATCGCGAGATATGACTTAAACTTAAAGAATAGAAAGAGAAAAGGAGAGAGAGAGAGGGGGGGGGAGATGGGGAAGAGAGTGACGGGGGAATGTTCAATCTAAAGCATCCCTTTCGCAGGTCAGGATGACCCCCCCCCTTAGCACAGCTGTAAAACGTCTAATGGTCTGTGTGTTCGAGTGTTGATTTCGATGTTGTTGGTTTTTTGTTTTTTTATTACGTTGATCTGTTTCAGTGTCAACAACTATGGTTTCCCGAAGGCAAAACCTTATATAATTTGTAGGAAGGTGTTACATACAGCAACAGCACGCCGGCAATATTCACCGGACATGTTAACTTTATTTGAGACGATCGATTTTGAAGTTGGTCATTTATTCCACGATTGACATGATTGACAGAATTGACAGGATTGAAAGGATTGACAGGATTGAAAGGATTGAAAGGATTGACAGGATTGAAAGGATTGACAGGATTGACATAATGGACAGGATTGACATAATGGACAGGATTGAAAGGATTGACAGAATGGACAGGATTGACAGGATTGACAGGATTGAACGGATTGACAGAATGGACAGGATTGACAGGATTGACAGGATACTCGAGACCTAGAGTATAAGACAGTAGCAAATTTATAAGTAACACGTGCACCCTCCAGTTTTGGTGTAACTTCGGGGGGGGGGGGAGGGGCGGCGAGTTGGTGGGATTTATAATTTATTCATCACGGTCATCATTCAGAAACAGCGGCCATTTTGGGCATGTGCCCTGCGGCCACGGTGAAGAGTGTACACACTCTCTGCGGCTGTTCTTTGTTTGAATATACAGGGTATTGGTGACGTCTGCTGGTTATGTTTGGTAGGTTGTTTAGGAGTAGGTCCTGAAGTACCGGACAGTGGAAGAGGTGATTGTCTCACTGTCTCATTTGGATGTCTGCAGAAAGTGTGGGGGTGGGGGGCGCGTTGGTTTTTTTATCTGGTGATTGTCTCACTGTCTCATTTGGATGTCTGCAGAAAGTGTGGGGGGTGAAGGGCGCGTTGTTTTTTTTAATCTGGTTTTAATCCGTTGAAGTGGGAAATAAGTTGTGCGTGTCCTGTGCGCAGGCCGAAAGATTATATCTGACCTGTTCGTGTGTCTTGGCGCACTTTATTGAATCTTTAAGGACAGTGCTAAAACAGTGTGTAGCTTCACCTGCAGCTCGTCCGTTTGGGTCATTCATGAACATTAACTCAGTGACGAATCTTGTGGAAGCCCTTCTTCCAGATCACACTTTAATGAGATGGCATTACTTTTATCATTTTTTTTTTTTTTTGGATTGTACACTCGTTAAGAAAGAACTTGAACCATGTGTACATCTTGCCGTGAATCCCTGCACTGATGTAACGTCTAGAGTAAGCCATTCCACCAGACTCTATCGTAGACAACTGCTGGAGGTCGACAGAGACTGCGGAGGAGCTGATGAGCAGTACGCTGCCCATTTCTGAAACCAAGCTTGGTGTTCATTGGCGATGCCTCTTACTTCTAGTCACAAAACAGAGGCGATTGTTACTCTGCGTGTATTCACGTGCAGGAAGTCAGGGATATCGGTCTTTTAGCATCGTTGGCAGCATTGCTTTTTTAAAAAAAAAACAACTTTGGTGCTTTGACAGCATTTTCTTAGGTTTTCGGGGGATTTCGTTTTTGTGTTTTAATCTTTACTTCCCCCCCCCCACACCCACACACACTTTTTTCATGGGGGCGGGGTGAGAGGTTGTTGTTTTTGCCCTTCTCCTTCCTCAATACTTTCTGTTGATTTATAACACTTATCAGCATAATTAAAAAAAGAAACTTTTATATGTCATTGGCCTTTTAAATAAAATTGGATTTTTTTTTAAAGCCAAAAGTTTATAATTTGTTTTTATTTGCGATCAACGCTATCTCCAACGCTATTACTACCCTTAGGTCATCTACCTCCTTCTTCTTCAAACAAGGGAGAGCGCTTGTCAAAGATACCTCTTCAGTACTGCTCCCGAGACAGCAACTTTCAAACAACAAATTACCATTAGAAGCCTCAGATCTGTCGATTTGTGAACCTCTGGACTTTAGCGACTTAAACAACCAACTGGACTATAGTGGCTAAAACAACCAACTGGACTATAGTGGCTAAAACAACCAACTGGTTTATAGTGACTAAAACAAACAACCGGTGTATAGTGACTAAAACAACCAACTGGTCTATAGCAATTAATCAACCATATTGACTGTAGTGACTTAATCAACCATATTGACTATAGTGACTAAGTCAACCATATTGACTATAGTGACTAAGTCAACCATATTGACTATAGTGACTAAGTCAACCACATTGTCTATAGTGACTAAGCCAACCATATTGACTATAGTGACCAGAACAGCTAGCTATAGTGGCTAATAAAATCTAGAAACAGTGGAGATTTTCAAAACACATTATTTCTTAAAAGCTATATTCACCATCTTGTGTCTTGTGGTTTTTTTTTTAGTATGCAGATACAATTTTATTGAGTTTTTAATCTGAGCTACTCTATGTTTGCGCTTTAAAAAAAAATGCGACTATTAATTAAGTTGGTGTCTCAGGGAGGGGGCGTGGTTTTGAGGATGCTACTTCGAAAACGGTAATTTGTTTGTTGGCCCACAAATACTAGATTTACACACACACACACACACACACACTCACACACACACACATACACACACAAAACAAACTTTGAAAAAAAAATCTTAAGTTGACTGCGGGTGCTAAAGTGCTAGAGCAGTGGTTCTCAACCTTCCTAATGTCGCGACCCACGGGTTGAGAACCGCTGTGCTAGAGAAATAAGGTCACCTAAATTTGCAAGTTTGAGAAAATATATAAATTTACACGTACTAAAATAGTTGCGTTGCGTATGAGACGTTGTGGATCTTCGCAAGCGGGAGATGTTTTTTTCCAAAATGGTTTTGTAACTACGGTGTTTCTTATACACGAGACGCGTGTCACGTGATTCGAAATGTCAGAATCGGCTTTAGCGGTCACGTGATGGGGCCCATAACATGAAAGTGTTACACAAGGAAAGCAATGTGGGGGGAAAAAGGGTGGTGGTAACGACGGGGAACAGCGGTTGTGGTTTTCACGACACGAGACAATGTCTTAATGAACCGGTTACCGCGACAAACACCTGACAGCACGTGTGACCTCTCACGGCGATTAGGAGATCTCAAGATGGAAGCGCGCTCAGTCTTGATGATGTCGTCTGCCACACACACACACGCGCGCGCAGCCGTACAAGACCGCGGCACGAGACACTGGCTGTTTGTAAGACTACACTCTTTCGTAAAGATGTCAATGCTGGCCATGAGACTCGGGGCGCGACTCGCGTGGTGCTCGGGTCTTGCGCGACTTCACGAGAGCTAGCTTTGGACGCGTCGGCAACATTAAACGGTATCAGCCCTAACAATATATATATATTGTTAGGGCTAAATAAATTTATATATATAAATGTGTGTGTGTATTTATATATATATTTATATTTATTTATTTATATAAAATCGATCAGGTTTCTATTTGAAAAGATTCCGTTCGAACAAATTTCCCCATTTTCAACTCACACCTCTAGACTTAAAAAAAAAAAAAAAAAAAAAAAAAAAATACAATTCCATTAAACTTCCGTTCGACCAAATTTCCGTTCGACCTAACTTCAGTCGACCAAATTTCCTTTCCCAAACACACATTTCCGGTTCCCGTCGGCGACGTAACGCTTCACGATCAATATCGTGGGCGGAGACCGCTCTCTCACATCCCCCACGAGAGCTGTGCACGAGGGAAGACACACAAGGCGACGAGGGCATAAATTATACGGCTTACGAGAGAGCCGGGCTCACATGTTGAGTTAATAGACATTAATCACAAATACCTCGCCCTGACCACTTGATCGCGCATTGTTACCGGCTTGTTGTTTTTTTTTCCCCTTGTTTTTTTTTATATGTATAAATCTTGAACGTTTTTCTAAGACCGCGAGTTCGGAGAAGCATACACGTGACGACCCCCACCACCGCCAACCGCATGGACTATACGGATACAATAGAAAATTGAGCTTAAGACGATGGGGTGATATAAGGACATGAGATTTACCCGTCCGATAATTTATCAGTTTAGGATGTTCGCTTAACTTTGTAAATGTTATTCAACCTTCCTCGTGATGTCCATATATGGAACAGCCCCTCCGTCACGCCTCGTGAGGGCTGGTTATGAAAACTGCACCAGAGAAAAGAACCACGCATGTATGAGATCCAACTTTGTAAAACGAAAAGATCAAAATTGCAACAAGCACGTGACTTCTCATGTTTTAAAAGATAAAAACAAATAACAACCGACAACATATAATGAATTCAATCAATTTTTGGACGTTGGACACGAGTTGCAAGTTGGTGTTGAACAAAAAAATAAGAATAATAATAGTTTCATAAAAGACTTTAACGACCTGTTTAAAACGCACTAAAAAGTAGAACAAACAAAATAATTGACATTTCTTAAAATGGATTACGCCAAGAAAGTCTGAAAAGATGTTGACAAGAGATCACCCAAACCGACAGCGCACGTGTCCAGTATAGTGCACTGTATGTATACGTATGTATCTACATAGTTGTTTTATAGGCCACTGAGGTTAGTGCCCCCCCCCCCCCGGCCACGGAAAAAAAAAACACTCTCAAGTTGGCAGCAAATGCCGCCCCTTAATATATGGAGAAAAAAATGCCCCCGGGGGGGGGCTGAACACCACCTTTCGCCCCCACTTTTTCTACGCTATTTTATGTTACCTCGGTCACAAGTGTTTTTTTTTTTAATAAACAGGTCAACACACGCAATATGAAAACGTTTTATTTATTTATTTTATTTTTTTTCAAACATGATTTTAGGCCTCGAAAAAACGTGTTTCTGTTTTTTAAACATGACTTTAGGCCTCGAAAAAAACGTGTTTCTGTTTTTTAAGCATGACTTTAGGCCTCGAAAAAAACGTGTTTCTGTTTTTTAAGCATGACTTTAGGCCTCGAAAAAAACGTGTTTCTGTTTTTTAAACATGACTTGAGGCCTCAAAAAAACGTGTTTCTGTTTTTCAAACATGACTTTAGGCCTCGAAAAAACGTGTTTCTGTTTTTAAGCATGACTTTAGGCCTCGAAAATACGTGTTTCGGTTTTGTAAACATGACTTTAGGCCTCGAAAAAACGTGTTTCTGTTTTTTAAACACGACTTTAGGCCTCGAAAAAAACGTGTTTATGTTTTTTAAGCATGACTTTAGGCCTCGAAAAAAACGTGTTTCTGTTTTTTAAACATGACTTGAGGCCTCGAAAAAACGTGTTTCGGTTTTGTAAACATGACTTTAGGCCTCGAAAAAACGTGTTTCTGTTTTTTAAGCATGACTTTAGGCCTCGAAAAAACGTGTTTCTGTTTTTTAAACATGACTTTAGGCCTCGAAAAAACGTGTTTCTGTTTTTTAAACATGACTTGAGGCCTCGAAAAAACGTATTTCTGTTTTTTAAACATGATTTGAGGCATCGAAAAAACGTGTTTCTGTTTTTTAAACATGACTTTAGGCCTCGAAAAAACGTATTTCTGTTTTTTAAACATGACTTTAGGCCTCTCAAAAAACGTGTTTCTGTTTTTTAAACATGACTTTAGAAATAATTCTACTCACGGGTAGCGTGTAATTAATTCTGAGTTCATCCAAAGATAAAGTTTTACATTTGTACGATAAAGATTTCCCTTTATATGATAAAGATTTCCCTTTATATGATAAAGATTTCCCTTATTAAAAGGATATTTAAATTTACACTTTCGTAATAGAATCTTTTTTCGTTCCCCTTCTCTTTGGGTGAACGTAAGTAACTCAGAACCCCCCCCCCCCCCCAAACCCACATTTGAATTAAAATATCAATGTGGGGTGAACTATCGCGAATTTATGTAAGACACTCACAAACTAATTTATTACTATTTTTAAAGATAATTATTATTTTTTTTTTATTTCTAAATTTACTTTTTTATAAATATTGCCCGGATATCCACACGTCCGTATTGATCCACCGTTACAAAATAATGTATGCGGGGATGGCTGGAAGTAAACGAGTATTGCCGAGGGCCGGACCACCTGATGCCAGGAATTTATCGTTGATAAAATGAAAACTCGGCGTCTAATCGCCCCCACGACGCATTCATAGATTTTCTATGGGACGTGGCTGGCGTGGGGGACGAATTAATCAACGTTAAGCAAATGTCAGCAATTGAAATCACTTTCATTCTCTCTCTTAATGGAAGGGGGAAGAAAAAGAGAGCGAGAGATCACATGAATAAAAAAAATATATCCCTGTATATATATTTTTTTAAAGAAATGTACATTATATATATATATTATTATTATTTTAATCCTTATAATACGTACCGTACTCTGCTCTTAGATTTGGCTCAAATTTTTTGAACAATGTGTAACAAAGCTGGTGCTACCAACAATATTCATTTTAAATAGACCATGGTATTTATTTAGAAAAATCAAATGTACAGAGATGAAAACTATATCAACTTACAGCACTGCAAGTGAAAAAGTATAATCCTCAATATATACACATACTGTACTCTTTTCTTTTTGTGCAGAGTGCAGTTTTGTAAGGCTCCTATATGACGTCTCGACAACGTCAAGGAAAATCTAGTGAAAAAAATATGCCTGTCCCTGCTTGGAAAGCTGCCGGCGTATTTACAGGCAGGGAGTTGGAACCCTCCAGAAAAGAAATTCTTGAAATTACATCACCCGATGGCAATCTTTAGAACAAATGGAACGTAAACAACCTTTTCCCAGATCAAGGGAGCGCTATACATTTCAAAACAAAGATACACACGCCCCACCACTATGTTACAGTAAAATTAGGTCAACACACATGGTATAACAATTATAATCACCTATAGGTCACGTTAGGACGGTAGTGGAACCATATCGTACCTAATTATGCAATTAGTATCGATGACTCATCAGACATCGGTGCCCACAGAATATAACAAGGGGAGTCATGTGACCCCATTCCACTGTCCATGAACTAATAAATTAGTAACTTGTATTGGTTAAAAAAATCTAAATCAACACAATTATAGATAACGTAATAATTTATCACCCCCCCCCCCCACACACACACACACTTTTGCAAAGTTAAAAATAAAAAAAAACCCGCACAGCGCATAGTTATGTACTAGTGGAATCCTTGCTGGACACGTGTAACATTCCCGTTACTGTGGAATCCTTGCTGGACACGTGTAAGATTCCCGTTACTGTGGAATCCTTGCTGGACACGTGTAAGATTCCCGTTACTGTGGAATCCTTGCTAGACACACGTAAGATTCCCGTTACTGTGGAATCCTTGCTGGACACGTGTAAGATTCCCGTTACTGTGGAATCCTTGCTGGACACACGTAAGATTCCCGTTACTGTGGAATCCTTGCTGGACACGTGTAAGATTCCCGTTACTGTGGAATCCTTGCTGGACACGTGTAAGATTCCCGTTACTGTGGAATCCTTGCTGGACACGTGTAAGATTCCCGTTACTGTGGAATCATTGCTGGACACGTGTAAGATTCCCGGTCGAATTTTAAAATATATTTTTTACAATTACTCTATTTCATTGTAATTTGTTATGTAAAAAGAATGTCACATCTCAAATTAAAGTCTCATTTCTAATTTATTATTATTATTATTATTATTATTATACCAATAAAAATAAAATAATAATAATTACTGCAAGACAACTCCCGCCCTCATCTCGCTGACAGTATCCTCCCTTTGTAGGTGTAGAATGCCAGTCGGATGGTTGCTAGCCGAGCATGCACGAGATTAGATATCGTACGATGAACAACGGTCGAGTTTCAACAAAGGCTTTGTTAGGCGATACTCGGAAATGTTTCCTAGTATAGCCCTTAATTCGTTTTTATTCTCATTCCAACCCCTCACCCCCCCCCCCCTTATTTTTTTATTTCTCGCCGTAAATGAATTTTTATCTTAGTTCTATATTTATTTTGGTCTCCGTTGGTCATATATTCATGTACAATTTTATGCGCTCTCTTTGTCTCTCTCCGTCTCTCACTATATATATATATACATACATGTCTCTCTCTCTCTCTGTGTCTCTCTCTTGTGTCTGACTGTCTCTGTCTGTTTGTCTCTCTCTCTCTCTCTCTCTCTCTCTCTCTCTATATATATATATATATATATATATATATATATAGACATGTCTCTCACTAGATACATACATATCTCTCTGTGTGTCGCTGTCTGTCTTTCTCTCTCTGTCTCTCTCTATCGAATCTCTGGGTCCTCACTCTCTCTGTGTCTCTCACTCTCTCTGTCTGTCTCTCTTTGTGTCTTTCTCTCTGAATCTATATCTCTAAATACCCCTGTCTCTCTCTCTCCCAGTGTCTCTCTCTCTCTCTCTCTCTCTCTCTCTCTCTCTCTCTCTCTCTCTCTCTCTCTCTCTCTCGGACTACTTTACTTTTCTCAACCGACATTCGGAAGATGATTAGATGATGCCTTTAATACCAAGACATCACATACCATCTTTCTTCCATCCATCCCTTCATCCATCCATCAATCCATCCAACCATCCATCCATCCAACCATCCATCCATCCATGCTATTTACCATATATATGTCAGTCCATCCCTAAACATATAATTAATGTTTATTTTGCCTGCACACATCTTGGCAAATGAAAAATAAAAAGTACCAAATATCATGCGTGTATCATATGTTATAGAGACTCGTCTTATCACGAAACTAATTAGGTGCCCATATATTGTTACAGAATGTAGGAGCCTATCATTGTAACAAAACCCATTAGATGTTTATGTGGACCCAACGCCCTACTAAATTATCTAATCCTCATACTTACTACAGTGACATTAGTTTCAAAGTAACTTCTAGAAACCGACTCTTGATTATGGCCCTTAAATGTAACCTATAGAATCATGGTCCAGGTGGAAATCTCCATTGTATAATATTGCTTTGAAATATATATTTTATATTTTAAAAAAAATCGGGTTATACAATTACAAATTATTATTGTGCTCAATGAAGTCTTTAGTATAAATACACATTTTGGCCGGATTTTATTTGCTCTGAAGCATCCATTGAGACATGCAAACTACGGTTGGAGATTACTGCACTGTTATTTTTCAGACATACCTTTCTCATCGATTCTAAGGAATATTCGAGATGTCGTTCATGAATGTAAAATTTTGTTCTCCCTATTTTCCTCACAGCTTGCGATTAGTTCTCCTTTGCTTGTTTGTGGGCTGTCCCGGTACGTATTGCGTTGTACCATTTTGTTCTTTAGCTTGAGCCCGTTTCTCCAATTCAGGGGTGGGCTGATTTGGACATTTAGCTTGAGCCCATTTCTCCAATTCAGGGGTGGGCTGATTTGGACATTTAGCTTGAGCCCGTTTCTCCAATTCAGGAGTGGGCTGATGTGGACATTTAGCTTGAGCCAATTTCTCCCCATTCAGGAGTGGGCTGATGTGGACATTTGACCCAGGATCTGTACCACAGACCGTCAGCTTAATAACCCTCACCCCTTATGTCCTACCGACTCTTAACACCCATGTATACTGCAACGACTCCCCCAAGATATGCCTTTTGGACAATGGGGGTCGGGGTGGTGTGTGGAGGGGGGGGGGGGAGGGCAAAGCTACAAGAGGACTCCACAATTTAAAAAAAAATTAATAGGTGCCAGGAGATCTATTTATTTTATTTTTTTATATAAATAGGACATGTGAAAGAAATCAGAAGAAATAA
This sequence comes from Omphiscola glabra, assembly GCA_964017045.1. Taxonomy (NCBI): domain Eukaryota; kingdom Metazoa; phylum Mollusca; class Gastropoda; family Lymnaeidae; genus Omphiscola; species Omphiscola glabra. The sequence goes on along the minus strand of OZ024794.1, from coordinate 46,293,171 downwards.
TGCAGAAGCCGATGGAAACTTGAAGTTAGCAGAGTGTGCAGTTACGTGGTTTAAGGCCACAGAAGAAGGAGGCGCCCCACGTTGACGAGGGAGGAATGGATTTTTGAAGTATTTCCCGAAATACATTTCTGAAAGCTTAATATCTAACTCGGAATCTTGGAGCAATGGGGTGGGAGGGACAACAGCACACGTGACTTCTGCGACGTGGCCATTCGGGGCATCAGATGTTGCTATATGGCCCACTTTCGCAATAACGTAACGTATCGCGGTGCGCGTGGGGTGGGCTGGGGCTGGGGGTGGTAAAAGATTTAGAGTGTTGCCCTCACAGAGGTAGCGAATCTGATTCATTTAGTCGTGAAGGTTGACAGGAAGTGCGTCTCGGGCTAAAAACCTCTTAATGGCCAGTGTCCATTTCTAAGGAGGGTGGCTAAATGACGTCACCAAAGCCAAGATTCGTAAATAGGGATGACCAAATGATGTGTCATAGAACCCCCCCCCCCCCCCCCAAAAAAAAAAAAAAAAAAAAAAAAAAAAAAGAAGAAAAGATGAACGTTGGGTTTAACGAAGGCCGTGACGGTGGGTTAAACGCTATCACATTTTTGGGGATGATTTCATTTGTGTCATCCTTTGTAATGGGCCAATAAATATTTATACGCCTGTCTGTCTGTTTGTTTGTTGTTGTTGTTGTTTTTCCGGGTTTTTTTTTTCAATGAAAATAATCTTCAAGTCGGATTGTCTAATGACTAATCCTGTTGTGCCGAAGAGGTCAAACTGACACATATAGACAATAGAAGAGGGGCCCGCTCTTCCTCCTTCAACAAAACCTTTAAATAGCACTTGTGTAGGCTCACCCCTACCCCCCACCCCCAGAGTCCCTCAATGCCAAACCATACCATCCCAAATCCACCGTGCCGTAACGTTATAGGTCTATCAGCTCTGAACGCTGAATTCGCGAAACCACTGGAAAAGTCATCTTTTTTTTTTCCCCCTCCCGCCGGCCGGCAGACGGGCGTATTATTTTTCTTAATAACCTTCCAAAAAAAGAAAAAACCTGGGGGTCTGTCGTGTGTGTCGCTTTTGACCCGGGACAACACTATCCATTTTAAAAAAAAAAAAAATTATCTCGCCTCATCTCGATACAGCTCGAGATGACGGGCGTCCATTGAGCCTGCAACTGATCCACCTAAACCGACCGGTGTTCAGATGTCGCAACATAATTACCCGCATCATTTTCCACTGATAGATCTGTCGGGTTTTTTTTTTTTTGCTCTATTCGTGGGACCGGGGTCTGACTTAATCTCTTCTTCTTTCCATTGCAACTCAAGACAGCAGCGTCATACTGAAAATCCTAAATGCTTCGTAATCACGTGGTTTTTTTTAAAAACTGTTTTTTTTTAAGGCGCTGTGATAAAATGGAAATGCACATGGCTTTATTTTTCTTCCTTTCTCGTGATTTTTCTTCTTTTTTTATATTTAAACTTTCATTTTATAATTTCCTGAATCCTTGGTATTTAATTATTGCTCATCTTTTGAAAATTTAATTTTTAAAAGTTATTTCGCCTTTAAGGTCGGTAAGGGCACACAAACACAACACAAAAAGGTGGTGTGGGGGGGGGGGGGAGAAGAAAAGAAAAAGGGGGGGGGATCCATTTTATGATTTATAAAAATAATTTATTGATGGTGTTGCTGTTTGGTGGCGACAAGCAATAATCCAGTTGCTGTTTTTTTTTTGGTGTGGAATAGGACCTCAATTTCATTTATTTTTTTCCCCACTATACTTTGGAATTGAAATAATATATAATGGCTTTTTGTAAAGTTGTAGGATGTGGCCGGAAAAGGGGGGAAATCTGTTGAAAGGAAATTGTATCACGCTTACTTTATTTGTTTGTTTTTAGTGGAATTTTTGGTGCGTTGTTTTTTTTTACCATTATATGTTGGTCGTGTGGCCGAATAATGCGAGCCATTGTCATGAGTTCATCAAAAGAGAATACTAAGTAGGGTTGTAGGGGTGAGGGTGGATTCAGGATGCGTAGTAGAACGCATGTAATCTCCAAGCCAAATCGTAAGACATTAGGGGTGAGGTGAATAAAGGATGCGTGGTAGAACGCATATAGTCTCCAAGCCAAATCGTAAGATGTTAAGGGTGAGGTGAATAAAGGATGCGCACTAGGACACATGTAATCTCCAAGACAAATAGTAAGATGTTAGGGGTGAGGGTGGGTTAAGGATGCGTAGTAGAACGCATGTAATCTCCAAGCCAAATCGTAAGATATTAGGGGTGAGGTGAATAAAATGTGCGCACTAGGACGCATGTTGTATCCAAGGTAAAATCGATCGACAGTGTTTGTCCACTGTGCTGTGCAGCTTCTTATTGACCGTTTTTTTAAAATAGTATTTTTTACCATTCGTGTCTTATACATCTTCGGCCGCTCAAGTCTACTATTATGTATACACTTTTGATTGTTGACTTGCACATTTCCAAATATATCCCAATATTTCCAACAAGGATGTGCGCATAGATAATGCGTGTGTGGTGTGACGTCCTGGGGTTTGGTCTCTAAAAATGTGTGTTGTAAGTATGAAATCATGGTCTCATTTCCTGATAAACTGCTTGAATCATACACATAATAAGTGAAGCATTATTTTTTTTACATTAAAGTCTTCAACATAAGAAGTTTATTTCTTATTATTCCACAACACCAAAATAATAATAATAATAACAATGATATGATAAATGGCATCAATAAGACATTCTTTGTCTCTGCGATATCTTAAGACAGCATTACACTTATTCGGCAAGTAAAATTTTCAAGTATTATTTCCATATAACCTTAACCAGAAAGTATGCAGCGGTAACCACAATGTATCCAGCCGTAACCAGAAAGTATCCAGACGTAACCAGAGAATATCCAGCCGTAACCAGAGAGTATCCAGCCGTAACCAGAGAGTATCCAGCCGTAACAAGAGAGTATCCAGCCGTAACCAGAGAGTATCCAGCCGTAACCAGAGAGTATCCAGAGAGTATCCAGCCGTAACCAGAGAGTATCCAGCCGTAACCAGAGAGTATCCAGCCGTCACCAGAAATTATCCAGCCGTAACCAGAAAGTATCCAGCCGTAACCAGAGAGTATCCAGCAGTAACCAGAAAGTATCCAACAGTACTCTCGTTGTACCAGTTACTTTTGTTCAACTTACTCATAAACTCGTTTCTAGAAAACGGCCTTCCGCTTATTATTGACCTACAACACGGCAAAATGATGTGCTTCCTCCAACGGTTGTGTTCTCGCAGTAAGCAGAACATCAAATAAGATGATGTGCTTCCTCCAACCGTTGTGTTCTCGCGGTAAGCAGAACATCAAATAAGATGATGTGCTTCCTTCAACAGTTGTGTTCTCACACTAAGCAGAACATCAAATGAGATGATGTGCTTCCTCCAACCGTTGTGTTCTCACACTAAGCAGAACATCAAATAACATGATGTGCTTCCTCCAACCGTTGTGTTCTCGCACTAAGCAGAACATCAAAAAAGATGATGTGCTTCCTCCAACCGTTGTGTTCTCACACTAAGCAGAACATCAAATAAGATGATGTGCTTCCTCCAACCGTTGTGTTCTCGCGGTAAGCAGAACATCAAATAAGATGATGTGCTTCCTTCAACAGTTGTGTTCTCACACTAAGCAGAACATCAAATAAGATGATGTGCTTCCTTCAACAGTTATGTTCTCACACTAAGCAGAACATCAAATAAGATGATGTGCTTCCTTCAACAGTTGTGTTCTCACACTAAGCAGAACATCAAATAAGATGATGTGCTTCCTTCAACAGTTATGTTCTCGCACTAAGCAGAACATCAAATAAGATGATGTGCTTCCTCCAACCGTTGTGTTCTCGCACTAAGCAGAACATCAAATAGATGATGTGCTTCCTTCAACAGTTGTGTTCTCGCACTAAGAAGAACATCAAATAGATGATGTGCTTCCTTCAACAGTTGTGTTCTCACACTAAGAAGAACATCAAATAGATGATGTGCTTCCTTCAACAGTTGTGTTCTCACACTAAGAAGAACATCAAATAGATGATGTGCTTCCTTCAACAGTTGTGTTCTCGCACTAAGCAGAACATCAAATAAGATGATGTGCTTCCTTCAACAGTTGTGTTCTCGCACTAAGCAGAACATCAAATAAGATGATGTGCTTCCTTCAACAGTTGTGTTCTCGCGGTAAGCAGAACATCAAATAAGATGATGTGCTTCCTTCAACAGTTATGTTCTCGTACTAAGCAGAACATCAAATAAGATGATGTGCTTCCTCCAACCGTTGTGTTCTCGCACTAAGCAGAACATCAAATAGATGATGTGCTTCCTTCAACAGTTGTGTTCTCACACTAAGAAGAACATCAAATAGATGATGTGCTTCCTTCAACGGTTGTGTTCTCACACTAAGAAGAACATCAAATAGATGATGTGCTTCCTTCAACAGTTGTGTTCTCGCACTAAGCAGAACATCAAATAAGATGATGTGCTTCCTCCAACCGTTGTGTTCTCGCACTAAGCAGAACATCAAATAGATGATGTGCTTCCTTCAACAGTTGTGTTCTCACACTAAGAAGAACATCAAATAGATGATGTGCTTCCTTCAACAGTTGTGTTCTCACACTAAGAAGAACATCAAATAGATGATGTGCTTCCTTCAACAGTTGTGTTCTCGCACTAAGCAGAACATCAAATAAGATGATGTGCTTCCTTCAACAGTTGTGTTCTCACACTAAGCAGAACATCAAATAAGATGATGTGCTTCCTCCAACCGTTGTGTTCTCGCGGTAAGCAGAACATCAAATAAGATGATGTGCTTCCTTCAACAGTTGTGTTCTCACACTAAGCAGAACATCAAATAAGATGATGTGCTTCCTCCAACCGTTGTGTTCTCGCACTAAGCAGAACATCAAATAAGATGATGTGCTTCCTCCAACCGTTGTGTTCTCACACTAAGCAGAACATCAAATAAGATGATGTGCTTCCTTCGACAGTTGTGTTCTCACACTAAGCAGAACATCAAAAAGATGATGTGCTTCCTTCGACAGTTGTGTTCTCGCACTAAGCAGAACATCAAATAAGATGATGTGCTTCCTTCAACAGTTGTGTTCTCGCGGTAAGCAGAACATCAAATAAGATGATGTGCTTCCTTCAACAGTTATGTTCTCGTACTAAGCAGAACATCAAATAAGATGATGTGCTTCCTCCAACCGTTGTGTTCTCGCACTAAGCAGAACATCAAATAGATGATGTGCTTCCTTCAACAGTTGTGTTCTCACACTAAGAAGAACATCAAATAGATGATGTGCTTCCTTCAACGGTTGTGTTCTCACACTAAGAAGAACATCAAATAGATGATGTGCTTCCTTCAACAGTTGTGTTCTCGCACTAAGCAGAACATCAAATAAGATGATGTGCTTCCTCCAACCGTTGTGTTCTCGCACTAAGCAGAACATCAAATAGATGATGTGCTTCCTTCAACAGTTGTGTTCTCACACTAAGAAGAACATCAAATAGATGATGTGCTTCCTTCAACAGTTGTGTTCTCGCACTAAGCAGAACATCAAATAAGATGATGTGCTTCCTTCAACAGTTGTGTTCTCACACTAAGCAGAACATCAAATAAGATGATGTGCTTCCTCCAACCGTTGTGTTCTCGCGGTAAGCAGAACATCAAATAAGATGATGTGCTTCCTTCAACAGTTGTGTTCTCACACTAAGCAGAACATCAAATAAGATGATGTGCTTCCTCCAACCGTTGTGTTCTCGCACTAAGCAGAACATCAAATAAGATGATGTGCTTCCTCCAACCGTTGTGTTCTCACACTAAGCAGAACATCAAATAAGATGATGTGCTTCCTTCGACAGTTGTGTTCTCACACTAAGCAGAACATCAAAAAGATGATGTGCTTCCTTCGACAGTTGTGTTCTCGCACTAAGCAGAACATCAAATAAGATGATGTGCTTCCTCCAACAGTTGTGTTCTCACACTAAGCAGAACATCAAATAAGATGATGTGCTTCCTCCGACAGTTGTGTTCTCGCACTAAGCAGAACATCAAATAAGATGATGTGCTTCCTTCGACAGTTGTGTTCTCGCACTAAGCAGAACATCAAATAAGATGATGTGCTTCCTCCAACAGTATATTCTCACACTAAGCAGAACATCAAATAAGATGATGTGCTTCCTCCAACAGTTGTGTTCTCGCACTAAGCAGAACATCAAATAAGATGATGTGCTTCCTCCAACAGTTGTGTTCTCGCACTAAGCAGAACATCAAATAAGATGATGTGCTTCCTCCAACCGTTGTGTTCTCGCACTAAGCAGAACATCAAATAAGATGATGTGCTTCCTCCAACAGTTGTATTCTCGCACTAAGCAGAACATCAAATAAGATGATGTGCTTCCTCCAACAGTTGTGTTCTCGCACTAAGCAGAACATCAAATAAGATGATGTGCTTCCTCCAACAGTTGTGTTCTCGCACTAAGCAGAACATCAAATAAGATGTAGTGTAAACGTGAAAAATGTCCCTCCCCTCCCCACCGTCATTGTTTTTTTATACTTTTTTGTTTTTGTTGGCACTGCGCAAAAAGCAGATTTCTTTGGGTACTCCGGTTAATCGGTGGGTTATTAGTGGGTCATGAGTGGGCCATTAGCCTAAACATTCTCTTGAAATATATTCACCGTTCGGACTTTAAAAATAATACACTTTTGAGATTAAAAAGAACAAATCTTTAATATTTCCTGTACCATTTCAAAAGTACAAAATGCTGAGACTCAAATGGGGCATGTCCATATATCGAAGGGGGTACGGGTGGTTTATCATTTTGTTACATATTGCGTTGTATAGGGTTGGGCTGGTAGAGAGCAATGTTATATAACAATTTATTTTTAACTTATTTTCTTCTTCTTCTTCTATATTTTGAGGGCCCACGATCAATGACCTGTTCATTCTGGATCCTATTTATTTTCTTTTGTGCAAAATCTATGCTCTTTCTATTTTTAAGAAATAATTGTACCTTATGAAAAACTAAAATGTATTTTGTCTTACAGTAATTTAGCATACTTTTATAAAAGATGAGTTGTTGTTTTTTTATCCGAATAAATGGAATTTTTTTTTGTTCTCATTTATATTAGGCCTACATATTTTTTATTGATCCGAATAAATGGAATTTTTTTTTTTTTTTTTTAAATTTTTTTTTGTGTAGTTTTTTCGTCCTTCATACTAGGCCTACATATTTTGTTCAGTTTTGAAAATCCTTGTTTGCGGTTTTTTCGTTGTTCCTCACAGTTAGTCTGTAGCAAGAGTTTCTTTCGTCCAATGAATGCTCGGTATGAGTGACTGTAAAGTTCTTGACTCTGAGGTGTCATGTTGAACAGAGTCTTAGCTTTTTGTTTAAACGATGTGCACGATTATTATTTTTGTTTCTGTTTTTATCGGCATGTGGGGTGAGTTAGTTGCTAAAAAAATGCTAAATAATATTAGAGGGGGGTGTGGTTAATGGAAACGTTATATCATGATAGGAGGGGTATTGGAGGGGGGAGATTAAAATGTCGTTTTTTTTGTTTGTTACATAATATGTGAACGGGTCAAATGCCCCATTTGCAAATCGTTTCATTGTTATCCACTCGTTAGACCTATGCCTCATGATTCTACATTACAAATTAACTTGACAATACATACACACATAATACATATATGAATCATCCATATAGAAGTGAAAACGTATATATATAACATATCCCACAGTCATAATCAATTGTGCGATTACTTTAATGTATTGTAATTTTATTTTTAGTTTGGCCCCGCGAGATTATTACAATTAGCCTCCAATAAATAACCTTTGCTTTAAGCTAACCCAAAATTATATATTATATATACATATAACATGTAATGACATGGTCTCTACGGGCGGGCGGGGTGGACGGGGGGGGGGAAGCACGTCATTCCCCGTGTTTTTCTGTTGATAAAACTACGATTAAAGTCCGCTACACAATGAAAGAACGATGGACCCATTGTGCTCGCCGGAAAAAAATTGGTGTGCTCCATTGTGTGGAATTGGTTGATTCGCTTGAAAGCAGATACCTTATTTTTATCAGGGGGTTGGCCTTGTATAGTATAATATATATCTTTTATAGTCGCCGGATATTGCTAAGTTCGCGATTCGAAATGAATTTTTTTCATTTTTGGATTATTTTTTTTTTGGAAGGTCTGCGGGTGGGTTTCAAGGAGTGAGGTCGTTGTTGAATTAGGATGGTTGGATTTTGGAGGGGTTAGAAGGTGGGGTTAGATGGGAAGTTAACGTGATCTAGTTTCAGGTGCGATTTAATAGTAAAGATTGTGCTGTTGGCGTAAGAGTATATTTAGTTTGAGGCTTACAATAACATTCAGGTTGGTTAGTGGAGAGTACCCCCCCCCCCCCCGGGATTCCGGTTGACAAGTCTGTAGTGGCTTGCCGATTTGGAAGCGCTGGCCACCGACCCCCTCGGCGTTAACCCGGGGCACATTACAACCATTGCGTGTCCCGCGTGGCAGACACGGCCATGCATGGTAGTTGCTGGAATAAACAGCTCCTACAGGTCTACCAGGGTAGGGATCATGATTACAAGTTGCCGTTAAGGGATATGAGGCGGTAGGCTGTGGTGGAAGCCTATCGCCGGTGATTCTAAATATGCAGCCCTGAGAAAGCTGCTCCTAGGCAACCGTTTCGTCCCAGCTATTTCGCAAATTAGTCGCGGGGTGGAAACCCACTGTAGAATCCCTCTTAGAGGGCGTCCGATGCTTCCACGGGACGGGTGGGGGGAGATATTAGGACGTTAATTTACCGTCCCGACTCCTAAGAAAGTGGGCTGCGGACGCTTGAAACACAGCGTCTTCGGTCGACCAGATGTCTCCGGGCGGGGAGGGTCTCCATCGGTAAACCCGATCGAGCGGTTGCTGGTGGGGACGCTCCACGCCCGGGGAGGTCTCTGGCGTCCCTCCGCACGGCCTGGCGTCGGAGAAACCCGGCGACTGGCATGTGTGGGTGGACGCTGGGGAGGGCATAAGGAGCGCGAGCTCGACGGCCCGCTGACGCCATTTCTTAATGATATATTTCAGTGGACAGTACGGCTGGTTTAAGGTTTGAGAATGAGTAGCCTGAGATCCTTGCGTACTCTGTACTTTAAGGTTTAAGAATGAGTAGACTGAGCTCCTTGCATACACTGTACTTTAAGATTTAAGAATGAGTAGACTGAGCTCCTTGCATACACTGTACTTTAAGATTTAAGAATGAGTAGACTGAGCTCCTTGCGTACTCTGTACTTTAAGGTTTAAGAATGAGTAGACTGAGCTCCTTGCATACACTGTACTTTAAGATTTAAGAATGAGTAGACTGAGCCCCTTGCGTACACTGTACTTTAAGGTTTGAGAATGAGTAGACCGAGTCCTTGCATAAACTGTACTTTAAAGTTTAAGGGTTTGAGAATGAGTAGACTGAGTCATTGCATACACTGTACTTTAAGGTTTGAAATGAGTAGACCGAGGACTGGCATACACTGTACTTTAGATTGAATTTAACCATTTTTAATTTTTAAACTTTCGAGATGGCTTAAACTCACTAAAAAACGAATTTCATCTATAAGAGTTCTAGATTATCATTTGATGACTTCTGGTGACTCCAGGTCAAGAGAATCATCCTACGATTGCATAGGGATACTCTGTTGGAATATTGAAAGAACTGTTTGGACTTCAAAAAAAACAACAATTTTCTAAATGTAAATTTACGGATAATTTATTTTCGCTAATTTACAACAGGTTTGGCTAAAAAAAAAACCAGTAGAAAAACTCAAGTAAACATTGAGCCTACTATTTCGAAATAAGAATTCGTATGGGCTTTTGAGTCAGACATTCGAGATTTTCATTTGGTTCAGCAACTGTTGATCCTCCAAGCGCGATTCTAACAAACTCAAAACACATAAAGCGAAATCAGTTATTATATCAGAATGAAACTTTCACAATAATCTGGTTAAGTTTTAAAAAGAATTTTAGATTTGAAAATGTTATTTATTCTTAAATCTTTAACAACAGGCTCGAAAATTTAGCCTTAAATCTGGTTTATTACCAAAGAAGAAAATTAGCTCAGCAATTTTGAGTCGTTGTTACATACGCAGGAAGAGATCTAGTCATTTGTGTTGTTTGTTTGCTTGGGCACAATTTGTAGATGTGCAACGGCAGGATGCGTCGGGAAACAACTTTAAATTTGAGCAAAATCTGACCAAGGGCATTCGCGGGTTTAAAAAAAAAAGAAAGAAAGAAACAGAAATGCTGTGAAAATTGTGGAACTATAAATATACAAACTATAACGAGCGTATGCACAACTTTAGTATACAATTGGGAAACGTTTCACTATTCAGGTAGGGGACTCAAGGATTGTGGGTTTACCAAGCTGTTGTTACCTGAACCGCAATGAAAAGATTTTTTTTAAAATTATAATTCCCATGTTTTTATTTAATGTTCCGAATATTTATAACCGACAATGTGTATTTGTGTGTGACACAAAGGCATTCGCACCATTAATTTACGGTGGGAATACATTCATAGAATAATTAATGCACTTATTCATTTTGATTGTGCTTTAAGTAAAACATTCACTGTTGTTAGTTTAAACGTGAAATTGATATGGAATACGTTTACAAGCGGTCGATTCGATTTGTTCCCTTCTTTTCATTGACTGCCTGTACCTGTGACTGCCTGTACCTGTGACTGCCTGTACCTGTGACTGCCTGTACCTATGACAACGTGTACATATGAGTGCCTGTACCTTTGGTCTATGACTGCTTGTACCTATATGACTGCGTGTACACATATGACTTCGTGTACCTATGACTGCCTCTACCTATGACTGCCTGTACCTATGACTGCCTGTACCTATGACTGCCTGTACCTATGACTGCTTGTATCTATGACTGCCTGTACCTAAGACTGCCTGTACATATGACTGCATGTACCTATGACTGCATGTACCTATGACTGAATGTACCTAGGACTGCTTGTACCTATGGCCTATGACAGCCTATACCTATGAATATCTGTATCTATGGTCTATTACTGCCTGTACCTATGACTGTCTAAACCGATGACTGCCTATACCTATAACTACCTGGCCTGTACCTATGACTTCATGTACCTATGACTGTATATATGGCCTATGACACCCTGTAACTATGAATTCCTGTATAACGTCTGACTGTCTGTACCTATGACTGTATGAACCTGTGACTGCCTGTACCTATGACTGCCTGTACATATGACTGCTTGAACCTATGAATATATTTGTTTTGTAGTATGGGCTACGATAAAGATTTCGATGCAATCAAAGTAAATAAACCCTTAAATCAGTTACTAAATAGAAGAGGGGAAGGTAATGTGACAAGTTAACGGAGAGTTTGTCAAAACTACAAAGTATCGGCGAAATGCCATCTTTAAATTTTTGTAGTACGACGAAGCTTCGATGGTGAATTTTTTTTTTTTAATCGGTTTTCTGTAAATGTTAGAGTTTGTGTTTGTTGTGCTTGGTTTGAGGTCGGAGAGACTACAAAGGTAATTATAGTGTATAGATATAAACCTGTGAAGAATTATTTCGCTTACAGAGTCTCCCCAAGACAGAGCAAGCTAGACTATTTAACAAACAAAGTGTAAATGTATCTTATAGCAATGGGATGGATAGCGTCCCTAGATATAGCCACGAGTCTAATGGGATGGATAGCGTCCCTAGATATAGCCACGAGTCTAATGGGATGGATAGGGTGATTAGATATGGCCATGAGTCTAATGGGATGGATAGCGTCCCTAGATATGGCCATGAGTCTAATGGGATGGATAGCGTCCCTAGATATAGCCACGAGTCTTTATAATATCAGCTACGTAGTATTTGTAAATTCCTTTCTATCAACTTCGCTTGTGTTGGTGGGCGGGCTGCTGGCTGGCTGGTAAAATCTTCGGACCGCTAATTGACCCACTTCCCATCAAAGTATCGAGCTGAAAATTGGCACATAGGCTCGTTGCCGATAACATCACATTCTATCAAATTTTCAGCCCACCCCAAATTTCTGGATATTCAAGGGGGAAGATGAAATACAATTTCTGATAACTGCGCTAAATGGGATTATTTTTTTAAAAATAAAAAATTTCGCAAGTGCGTTTGGTGCGTAATATTTGTTTTTCTTCCTAAAATGAGAATATGAATATACCTCAGGAGCGTGAAAAGAATGTGGGGTTGCGAGATTTGGTGAGGTTGGGGGGGGGGGGGGAGCACTAATTGGGAATCTTATATTGCGTTACTTGAATGCAAGTTTTGTCAAATTTTCAGTCCTTAACCCCCCCCCCCCCCCCGATTGCTCGATATTACATTTTATAAAGGATTTTATGGGATTGTATAATTACGCTCTAGAACAATCTGTCAGATTAGAACGGGGGTGCTACTTAAAGCGTCCAACATGTCATTTGGAAACAAGACAATTTTTCAGAAGCCATTGCCTGGAGTCAGAATTTTTTTTTTATAACCCGTGCCGTAAACATTTCCTTGAATCTGTAATTGTCCCACGGCCCTCTTCCTTGTCCCATGACCCTCTCCCTTGTCCCACGACCCTCTCCCTTGTCCCACGACCCTCTCCCTTGTCCCACGACCCTCTCCCTTGTCTGATGACCCTCTCCCTTGTCTCACGACCCTCTCCCTTGTCTTACGACCCTCTTCCTTGTCTCACGGCCCTCTCCCTTATCTCATGACCCTCTCCCTTGTCCCACGACCCTCCCCCTTGTCCCACGACCCTCTCCATTTCCCCACGACCCTCTCCCTTGTCTCACGACCCTCTCCCTTGTCCCACGACCCTCTCCCTTGTCCCACGACCCTCTCTCTTGTCTTACGACCCTCTCCCTTGTCCCACGACCCTCTCCCTTGTCTTACGACCCTCTCGCTTGTCCCACGACCATCTCCCTTGTCCCACGACACTCTCCCTTGTCCCACGACCCTCTCCCTTGTCTCACGAACCTCTTCCTTGTCTCACGACCCTCTCCCTTGTCTCACGACCCTCTTACTTGTCCCACGACCCTCTCCCTTGTCTCACGACCCTATCCCTTGTCCCACGACCCTCTTCCTTGTCCCACGTCATATCACTATTGGGATTTCTTATATGAGAGTAGAAATCGTATATGAGCAGCAGACTCCGAGTCATATACCAGCGAGCTTCGCCGTTGGGGAACTTCCAAGGTTATTTTTTCCGTTCTAAACATGCTCTGTGACTATTACCAAGACTAACATGCCTTAAGCTAAAGAAGATATATTAAAAAATGGGTCAAGTACCTGTACCTGTTTGAACTGTTCCTCAAACGTCCAGTTGTGAGATCGGCTGTCCCCATTGGGGTCATCGGGTGAAGGTGAAGGCTGAAGGCTACCGGTTGGGGACATGGGCGTGGTCGAGCTGGGTGGATACCTTTCCGCCGGGGAGGGCGGGCTGGGGAACGCGCTGTGGTTGGGTAAAATCGGGTGGAAGGGGTTTACCACCTCCAGACCTTTCATTTCTCTCCCCAGCAGGTGCCCGCCCAGCGCCAAGTGGGCGTGTGCCAGGGGGTGCCCCAGAGGGAATGAGGATAGGAAGTTGGCGCTGTTGTGTAGGTGTGCCCGGAAATCATCCGCGAGGAATTTGCTCATCGTATCCAAGTTATTGTCACCATTGTTCTTGATGAGGTTTCCGCCAATCCCTAAGTTTTTATTGTTGTTATTGTTGGTGTTGCCGAGGATATTGTTGCCCGGAAATGACATAATACTGTTTTTATTGTTCATCACCACCGAGCTCTTCGGCGCCCCGTTACTGCTAGTCCCGCCGCCGTTGCTGGCGTCTGATACCCCGTTTCCGTTATTGGCATTTCCGTTTCCGTTCGACAACGATTTGTTGGAACTTGGTCGGCTCAGGTCGAGCTCGCGCTCTGACCGCTGCTGCATGCGTTCTTGGGCGAGGTGCATCTCCTTCTCACGTGCCCGCAGGTGCGTGTTGTGGATGGCGAGAGCTTCTTCGTGTTCCTTCAGTTCACGCTCGATCTCTTCTCGCTCCTCTCTCTCCTGCAGCTTCAGTTTCTCGTAGAGAGCCCTCTCTGAAGGGTCCAGCTTGTCGGCGTTGAGATCGGCTACGTCTCCGTTGTCGCTAAATGTGTCTGATTCGGGCTCTGAGTCCATAGGGGTACCGTTTGTCTGTACATTGTTGAATGAGAAAAAAAAAATTGTTTTTTAAAAGTAATTAAAGCTTAGACTAGCTTCAAAAGTTAATTTAAACTTTTTTTATTAAAAAACTGCACTAGTATCAACGATAAAACACAATTCTGTATGTCTATGGGAGTAAAGCATTTCTCTGCACATACACAAAAGAACATTTCTTTTCTTGTTCAAACTTGAGTTAGTGCCATATGCAAATAAGAAACATAAATGTTTGTATGATAAAGTTGAATTATTTCAAGCGCAATGAAACAAATGGTAGATTTTGTTATGTATATATATATATTTTTTTTTTTACATTAATTTTTTTAATGGAAACATAAAATAAAAAATCGATTTAAGCATTCTTTGCGTATACGCAAGCGTTTAAGACAATTCTAACAATATAACCACAGAACTACATTGATACTTTTGTTTAAAAGTAATTCAACTTTTTGAATGAATTAAGAGTCATTCCATCGCCTAATTAGAGTGTTTTATACCCACAATCCTAGCGAACAGGAAATAGTTTGTTGTTTTTTAATGTATAGTTTTTAACAAATTTTTTTAAATTAAATCGACATTATCATAATTATTGTGATCGAACACCTGAGCCGATATATTTTATAGGTTAACTTGGATATGTGTGGTTAAAAGTTATCATCCTTTGAAATGAGCCAGACAGCCGGGGACCATTTGTATACGCCATTAGCTTCTGTGTTGCGGTTGTACAGATCTCGTAGTGGGTAGGTCGGGGCTCCTTCAAACTTTGAAAGATTAAAACTTCAGTTAGACTCAAAGCTAGAGCAATGTGCACAATCTTCAGCCCTGGCTAAGCCGGGAAAACGGCGAGGGAAACGAGGCACTAGGTTCAGGTGAACAATGGGGGAAAGGGCGCCTATAAATGATGATCAACACTTATTTGAAATACGTTTAAGATGTTGAGATAGGGTACCAAATCGATCCACCTGCCTGGGGTGAAAATAAATCCGGGCCCGGCCGCTGCTGGAAAGTATTCCGACATTCGGAAATATAGGCATTTGGAATATGACTGTACAAATATGGGTAAGAATTATAAACTTCTTTCGTTAATTACACGACTTCCTAGACTTCCAAGTTGAAATGGTCAGGTTAACTTCAGTTGGTCAAGTCAACTTCATTTGGTCAAGTTATCTTCACATGGTCAAGTTAACTTCAATTGCCCTACATTATGTTTATGTTTTGTACAAGGATGAGTTGCCTAAAAGATCAAATCCTTTATAAATTAAAAAAAAAAATTGTATTTGCCAAGAAATAAAATAATGAGCTCTTTAATCCGTTTTGCTTTTTTATTTCTTCTTTTTTTTTTTTAACATTTCAAGTGTTACCACACGCGCGTAAGTCATTGGCCAGGTGTAGCTTCTTGTCTCAATTTTGGGAGGCTGTGTTTTATAGGAACTGATTCGAGCAACTCGTACCAAAAAAAAAGTTGAAAGTATGAAAGAGGTGGTTAGTGGGATAAGGAGGTTCATATCTCTGATACAAGTACAATACTCCCTTCACTGCTCCCCATTCTCATTATACCAAAACACATTCCTTATTTTTTTTTAATGATGCTTAGAATAACAAAGGTTGTTATTTTTATTTTCTTTTAAAGTGATGAAAAGATAACCCAAAAAAAATATATATTCTGATTTTTAAATATTTTTTTTTTTTTTTTTTTAAATTTAAATTATTTTTGAAATGGAAGCTAGAAACCATTGTTACTAAGGAATCAATAAAATGTTTGTGGCAATGCTGGTTCCCACGGAATGTTAATTAGAAAAGAATAACCATCTACCAAAAAAAAAATTAAACGCTTTTTGGCTGATTGGTCTACCATTCTGTCTGGATTATTGCAAAGCATTTTTCGAGATTAGGCCAAATAAATTGGTTCACCTGCATCTCCGCTCCACAATTTTTAGCTGCCTTGTCACTTAATGGGTGTTCCTTCTGGTTTGTTTATTTTATCTTCTGCTCAGATATTTTCCACAGACTCCAGATATTTTCACTTTTCCAACCCCCCCCCCCCCCCCACTCCCAGCCACCTCGCCCCCAGCCCTATCGGCAACAGCCCATCAGACACCTTTCCTTTCCATTCCTTCTCATAGTGCATTGTCATGGTTTTCTTCACCGATTTGTCTTTTTGCCCCCGAGTTTTGGTTTAGAAAGTGAGGACTAACTAGAATGTAGAAGTGCTCAGATTTATATATCAATGTAACTCGGGTGCGTTTGAGTTTCTGCATGCCCTTAATTTTAATTTTTTTTTTTTTGTTGAAAATATGTATAATTGATGTCCATAATATTAAATTGTAAGCCGATTTCTTAAGAAATTCACGTTGGGGTAAGAGGGTGATATAGCAAAGTCTCAGGTTTAGGCTAGGGTGGGGGGTGGGGATGGTCAGTGCACAGAGTTCATCAGATTAAAACATTTCGCCTTTTTTCCCCCGCCCCCGTCAAGTAATGTGCATTTTCGAGCTTGGGATTACAATTAAAAGCTTACCTATATCAGGAATCTTAGCATATTTGATGTTACAAAGAGAGTGATACATATGATTGTACACAAGGGTTGTTATATGAGATGCTGCCAAGGAAATTTAACGTTATAAATCTAAGGGTATATGTGATTTTAAATAAAGCAGAATATGTATCTAGAGATGCAACCACACATATAAAAGTCGGGATTGACCTAGATTGGTCAATCCACACCACCCCACCCCACTCAATGATTGTTCCATTCATTCAAGAAGGTATCATTGATTATTTTTTTTTAATACACTCTTCATCTACATTTCTGTTGACCTGTCAACCGTGGCCAAAAAAACAACTAAACATTGTAAATAACCAGCAGCACGTAGGTTTATACTTCACAATCTCCTTGTTCGCTAACCAGCGTAATAAACAGAGATGTTGAAATAATGTTTTTTTTTTTTTTAAATTCAAGATGATTGGGATATGAAGCTATTACTATTAGCCCATGTGGGGGAAAAGCTATAGTCGTCTTTATTAATGCTGAAGGGAAACTAGAATCGTTTACATATGTATTAGGCGCCAAAAGTTTAACATTACTGAAGCTGACGCAACATGAACGCGTTGGTCAACGGTGTGAAGATCCGGCTCCCACGTGTTACTTTGGGTCTTAAGGAAGTTGTGTTGGGCAGGTGCAGCTGGAAATGGGTCTCTCTCTCTCTACGGAGAGAAAATAATTCATTGGTGGGCCCTATCTTCGATCATATGTTTAACTGGTCGTGAAGGGGGGCCTAAGCTTGAAAAATGTGGCAGAACAATTCCCAGAGAGATTTAATAAGACTGCACCCTAGGGTTACCGGAAATTTGATCGAAAGAAATTTCGTCGACGGAAAATTGATCGACGGTAAATTGATCGAACGGAAATTTGGTCGAATCTTTTTTTCAGTCCAGACGTTAAAATTTTCGTCAAATTTCTTTTTGAACGCACTATACTATATAGTAAAACAAAATAATGCGTTCAAAAAGAAATTTGACGCAAAATATTAACGTATAAATTGAAAAAACGATTCGACCAAATTTCCGTTCGATCAAATTTCCGTCGATCAATTTTCCGTCGACCATATTTCTTTCGATCAAATTTCCGGATACGGCACCCTAGTAACACGCTTGTAATGTCGTTGTCTATTCTCAAGAAATTTCGACACATTCTGGAAATGTGCTGGCTCAACGGGAGTCTAAGACTGATGGACCAGTAAATGTCTTGACAAATAAGTATTACGTTTTCGGACTCAGATTTTACTTTCGCCACATATATAGTATAGCGAAATCTACAAAGAACATCTTTGAAACGTATTTTCGTATCGGATACAAGTTGGACAACGCTTGACAGAGCCAGATATCCCAGTCAGGATGTATTGTGTATAATTTTTGGTCACGGTTTACGGAAACCCATTTTTATTTTTAGGAATATGTGGTTCTCGAAAAAAAAGTATAACGCACTTGGACGGCACATTAATCGCCGGACAACTCGCTTCCTTGGTTTTGAATAGCTAGATCTTACTGTCCAGACGCCGCTACATTATAGTGAGCGTGTGACGATCTTGTGTGCGTTTCAGCACATGGAATATTAGGCCCCAGTTCCATTGAGGAAGAGGAAGGCAAAAATCTTACCGTCACCCAAAGACGTTACAGAGACATGTTGACAGAAACATTTTTTCGGGATTTTAGAAGTTTCTTTCGTGCAAGAAACAGATACACGAAAAGACATGGGTATCAAAGGGACAGGGCGACCAGTCCTCTCTACTTTTCAGTACTGCTACTTTTGACGTGTGCTGTCATAAGTCAATGTCAATGAAAAGCAATCAGCTGCACACATTGGTCAAGGTTGTACTTGGTTGGGGTAGGCTTTTTCTTTAAACGCGACATTATTGACAACTAGTTGTATTTCCTTTCATTTGTTTGGACGAACCGGTCCACCCGGTGGTTTCTCTCTAGAAACTATTCTGTGATAGGCCTATAAGCCAATTATTGCATTTTGTATACTTGAAAATAAGATAAGATGTTTTATATAACTTTTTGCTCTCTTCAGACAAAATCCTATACCTATACTTTTATACAAATAACAAGTGAAATTTTAATCTTTCAAAAAAAAGTACGTAAAGAGTGCACACCAAATAAAATGTATGCTTTGCACCAAAGTTTTTTTTTTTTTTCACATTCCCTTGGAAGTCACAATTTCCCAACAGTTTCGACATGTTCTATAACTATAACATATTCTCAAGTGATACATTCTGTTTTATTCGTTATAAAGACATGCATGGATATAGCCTACCCTCATTCGCTTCATGTTAGCATGTAACTAGACGGTGCACAAGGGGTGGAAAACCTTTTTGCCCAGAAGGCCACAAGGAAATTCTTCTTCTTTTTCTTTTTTTCAAAACCATTTATATTAACGTCGCTTTATTTTGTGGCTGGGTGGGGAAAATCTTTTGACGACTACTTGGATCCACTTCCCGTCAAACTATCGACCTGAAACTTGGCAACACATTCTATCAAATTCTCAGCCCTCCCCGAACACACTAAAATCAGTTGTTGTTTTTTCTGTTTTTCTAAGGAAACATGAAGGAACATTACTGATAACTGCGCTATTTAGAGGCGCTATAGGATTTTTTTATTTTTTGTTAATATCGCAACTACGTTTGGTGCGTAATATTGTTATTTTTTTTTCTCTGAAATAGTTGGTGAAAAAAATCTGTGGTGTTAAGGCGGGTGGGGCAATAGAATATTAATATAGTTCAGAGGTACGAAAAAAATGTGCGTTTGCGAACCTTCGCGTCGGGGGATCACTAATTAGGGTCCTTATAAAGTGCGTTACTGGAATGCATGTTTTATCAAATTTTCAGCCCCGACCTTTTTTATAAAGGATTTATTCTAAAAACTATGTTTTTAGAGGTCTTTCGGTTCTAAACGTTTTAGAGGTAATTAAGAATGGACTTTGAAATAGCTTTCTGAGTTCAGTTCCAAAAGAAGCAGGGGAATACAAAAATAAATATTTTCCCAAAAAGATTTCCCAAAATCGTTGCCCCAGGTTCATGGAGCAGTGGCGCGAGCTTAACGGAGCAGACTTTTGGAAGGTTCCCATTAAATTGTCTGTCAATCAAGCTGTTATAAGTGTTATTATCGATTTCATTTGCTGCTCTGTTGTAGCGCCGAGCTTAAGTTCAACATGTTGTTTGTTCTGTGTCAAATAGTATCAGTAGACGGGTAAACATTAGGTGTAGATTGTCCTTGTCTGTTTACGATCCATTCGTGGACGTGTTCTAGCATTGACAGTGTTGATAAATGAGTTTGTTGGTAAACGTTGTAGCCGTGACAGGGTTGATAAATGAGTTTGTTGGTAAACGTTATATAAATGTGAAAGCGTTGATTTTATGCAGTGACAGTGTTGATAAATGAGTTTGTTGGTAAACGTTATAGCGTTGATTTATGAGTTTGTTGGTAAACGTTATAGCGTTGATTTATGAGTTTGTTGGTAAACGTTATATATAAATGTGAAAGCGTTGATATGTGCAGTGACAGTGTTGATAAAATGAGTGTGCTCACTTAAATAAGTGACACTGTCATTGAGTTAGCGTTCTGATCAACATTGTCGGTTTTGATGAAATGTGTTTGCTGATAGATACACTGAGTAAAACGTTCGTGTATGCGTGTTTGTTTTAAAACTTGAGGCATATACTATATTGTTAAATAATATGTGGGATGGTGAGAACATGAGATTATGTGGGGGGGTGGGGATTACACAGACCAGGCATATCTTATTGAGACTATCATGAAGCATTAGAAATATTTGCTACAAATATACCTGTGTGTGAGTAAGTGAGTACCTCACTACCCCCCCAACCACATTTCCTCAGCTGTGGGGGTCTAAAGCAAATAAGTTATTACAACAAAAAAAGTATAACAATTTTTATCGTAAGAAAAACGATATATATGCACAAATGATATCTCAAAAACAACAAGAGGTATGAAAAATAAAGTAGATTTGTATGGGGGTGGGTGTTCTACGATGAATCTAACGCATCTACTTGTTTGGATTTGGGGGGGTGCTACTACGAATCTACTGCTTCGGGGAGAGCGTGAACACAATCAGGTGTCAGATAGCGGTTTACCAGACATCATGACGCGAGGCAGAAGATGATGACTGCGATCGATTATCTTCGAGATGCATGTTGTATGAGGTTACTGATGAAAGGGAAAACGTTTGTTATTGATGAATTTCAGCTCACATATGTTTGTTGTCTGTTTTTTTAAATTGTTTTCTTGGTCTGTTTCCCCCCCCCCCCCCTTTTTTCGGATGCTATTTTTGAAGCGGTGATAAATTAGTCTGTTTGTTTATATTGGCGCGTGGCAACAGTCTTACAGAAAGTGTTGATGCCGAGATGGGTACGATCAGAAAATGAAATATCTGCAGTGTGATTGTCATCATATGGATCTAACTAATAATTGGAGACACTGTTAAAATTTAAGGTTGTCGTTTTTAATCGAATTAAAAGGATATCTGTAATTTAGCCCCCACCCCCCACCCCACCACCCCACACCCAATTTCAAATCCAATGACAAAGACTTTTCGTTTGAAAACAAAGTTTTATTTTATATTATTGGGGATATCAGCATGGGCTTAAAAATGTGTTTTTGTTTTGTCTTTCGCACTACAGTATCATAATGCGTGTTTGAGATTATTTATATAAGGTAGTGTTTTTACCCTGAAACTAAATGTGCGCAGTAAATTATGACATTGGCCATTATAGAGTTATAAAACTGTATAATTACTGTAATGAAATTTGTACAATTGTTAATGACAATAAGTTTTAATATGTTGAAGGTGCTATTGTAAGCTAAAAAGGGAAATAACGATTTCGATGGCATTTTTGTTGCTTTTGTTGTTGAATTAATATTAGAATAAAGTAATTTATAAGGGTTTTTGTTGTTGGTGTGTTTGTTTAATTTTTTTTTTTTTTTTGAGGGGCTTGGTTAAAGAAAAAAAAGATTGTTCACTTCTGTAAACAATAAATGCTAATTAAATAAACAAAATAAAGTTTTCCAAACCTGTTTTTTCTTAAGTTTTCACCAAATTTGCTGTTATAGGTTTTCATTTAAAAATATATATTTGTAATGATTCGTAAACTATAGACCTATTGTATAGCATTGCTTTTCCTAAAAGACACCTTAGTTAAAAAGGATGGCGACCTACCACCTTTTAATAATTTTTTTTTAAGTGATTGATTCAAAATTTAGTTGTTGTTTTTTTTTGTTGTTGTTGAAAATTCATTCATTAAATATGAAAATGAATACGGCAATGCTTAGAACAATAATTTGTCACATTTGACGACCACACAATTTTTATAAAATTTATAGGCCTACAAACTCGTTTTTAAGCGTTTCATATCATTGTCGCGGCCGCACGGGTGTATTTTTCACAAACAGAAAGAAGAATAGACGTAAATGTTTCAAAACTACAATAGAAAAGTCTCTTTCTTTTATTTATTGTATTATTATTATTATTCAAATTAAAAAATAAAAATTTCAAGAAGCTCTGATGTTTATAGGCTACTCTTGTTTAACTATATAGTAATAGTAAGTAGAATAGAGATTAGAAAATTAAATAATTTTAGGTAGGCCTTTATATGGATGTAACAAAATAAACTTAGATTAAGTTAGATAATATGAGGTAACAGCGGTGACCAAGACGTCTATTAAAGTTAACTAGCCATAACGCTAAGTCTAAGTTAATAACTTTTAAAAGCAGCGTGAAATAAATAGGCTGACACACATAAATTAAATATTTAATATTTCTGAACTCCTTGTAAAATATGACGACCACTTTCATATTCGTAAACAATAAGCCAAAGTCATGAAAAGTCGTCATAAGAAAAAAAAACCACACACACACCGACAATCTTACTCTTAGTATTCTTATCCTTACACTCTATTATATAATTTTATATCAACTTACAACTAATCTGGATTATGAAATGATCCTTTACAGAAAAAGAAACTTGTTATAAGCATTTAAATGAATGCTATCCCTTCATGTTAATTCCTCCAAGTAAGATTCACTACAAGCGCTATTTAACTAAGTTGTCCGTAAAATGGACAGCGGTTTTTTTTTTTTTTTACTTACGAGATTCATCTCTGATCCGCTAACGGCCTCATCCATTGCAATTCTAATCCAACCAACTACTGTGCGCCTTGCTTCACAATAGAGGCGGTGCTTATGGCGGACCGAGACTCTGGCCGATCTCGTTGCACTCTCTATCAAATAATGTTATCCCGCCGCAAGCCCACGATTCGAGGAAATTAATTTATGCGGGGCTGTGACGTATCGTGACTTCTTTCTCTCCGCGCAGACGTGACCTATTTACGTTTTTTTTTCTTTTTTGCTTGGCTTTCGCACATGAAAACGATTAAAAACAGATATTTCTCCCATAAATTATAAATATAAAACGGCAATTAAAAATAATAAGTTGAAATATTTTAAAAGTTTTTCTACTATTGTAAATGCTTAGATGGAAAAACGAAAAGTTAAGTTAAATAGAAAATGAGGATTAAGTTTTACTAATTCAGTTATTGAAGATACTTTTTACTTCTACTTCTACACTTCTAGCTCTAGTAAGTTCTAGAATACTGGATTTAAGTGGAGTTGGAGCAGTAGTCATCTTCAGGGCCGGCCTCTGTTTGTTAAAGGCAAAGCAGGCAACTGCCGGGAGTACCAGAGTCTAGGGGCGTCATTTTGATGATACCAAACATTTAAATATCTTTTCGCGGAAAAGAAATTTAAACCAGCTAAAGAGTAGGATTCTGTTGATCGACTATTCGGTGAAATTATTTTTTTTTACAACCAACGTCGCTGAGGGGAATAAAACAGCTTTTTCTTTTTTTTTAAAGGTTCACTGTTTGATAACATAACGGGCGTTTAATGATAATAAATTTAATGGAATGCTGATTTTTTAAAAACCATTTAAATGTGAAGAGCATGTGGGAGGGAAGTAACCTATCCAAAAATAAAGTTTTGTTTAATAACTAAACTAGGACATGACACTGTACGGAGAGCTCCTCTGTGTTTTTAACGGGCCCAAAGTTGTGATGCGGAAAAAAATTAAACTATATTATATAACCTTTGAATAAAAGAGGCACAAAACTGAAAAGTGGTAAGGGCAAGGGGCTTCCAAATGTCACGCGACGGCTCCGATGGATGCGTGTCCACATATATCAATTTCTCTTCGCATTTCACTGACTATTTGAGTCAGCTTGAAACTAAAGAAGGGGTTGTTGTTGTTTTTTAATTAAATTGATTAACATATATTTAAGAGCATCCTTGACTCAAGAAAGGCTCACGTCTTTGGTCTGATTGATGTCTATTGAACATGATGTTTACAGTAGACTAGATTATGGCGAGGCCATCAGTGCCTTTTTTTTTCTGCAACAGCCAGAAAAGTTTACTTGTAGAATAATATAGGTGTAATAGTTAGTTTACCAATTGAATTCCTTAAAATTTTAAATGTTGCATAGTTATTGCATGCTGAAAGTCGGAATTGTTTATATTGTTAGCGTTGCGCCTCTTCATCAGAAAAGCCCTTTTAATTTCGAACATATTAGTTTTTAATTTTGCTATATAAAATCTAAATAAATAATTCATGTTTTCTTCCGTCTTCTCCAGCAGCACAATTTTAAATTATTAACTGCTAATATAAACCTGCAAAGTTTTAGGAGGAGGGGCGCCTAAATTTTGAACTGCCTGGGGGCTGGGGCGCCATAGCTGATAAGATCGACCTTGGTAATTTTATATCTCTACTGACTCTACTTCTTTTGGACCTGATCTAAAAGTAAACATATATTAGCTCTATATTATTTGAAACATTTAATATGCAATTTTCGAGATTTATTAAAAAATTAAATATTGTTTCTGGACATTTAGCTACATTGACTTATTGAGATTTTACAAAAAATAAGTTTTATTTTTTAATTTAGATTTATATTTTGTTTATTGTATTTGCAATGTATTGTCTTCTGAAGTAGGCATCTAGGTGAAAACGTCCTTCTGATTGCCTTGATTTTATTTTAAAGTCACCTAAACATTTCTTGTTCCACTATTTATTACATTGCATTACATGACTTGATCGTAGTCCCTCATAAATTATCCTTATTTTACAAATAAAATCAAATTTGAAATTTTACGGATTAATGGATATTATTATATAGGTCTAATATAAACAAAACTTGAACAAGAAATTTTAAAAATATCAGAAAAATCTTATATCTCCATTTCAATCCAAATGTAAATATTTGAATGCGAAACCTAAAATATTACTTCCGTAACAATAAATTTCAAGATGGCGACCTCCTTTAAGAAAACGAGTGTTGTAATCCCTAAGATTTTAAAAGAAAAAGTCACGCCTGATGGAGTATATTGGAAAAATCTTGAGGTATCGTGTAAACCATTAAATATGAAATTTAAGATTTCATCTTTTTTATTCACCTACATTAGTATAATTGGGGTCGAAAGTGTTTTTTTTTTTTAATTTACCAAAACAGATTTAGTAGTTTTCAGTCAAGAAGGCTCAACAAGGCGAGATAATAGCAAAAAAGTGCTTCAAACCACTAACACTTTTTGAATTGTTAAGTATATTACCTATCAGAAGGCATATTTGAAACAATAAGTGTTTGTACAGTTTGTTGAATCAAATTTAACCCGTCTTGAGACTAAGACGGAGCCTTTTTCACTTTTTGGACTGTCCGCTCAGCTTATAAGTAGTTTGAAGAAGATGGAAAACTTTTCACAAACCCTGTACTTATTTTGCAAACAAATTTATAAAAAATAAGCTAATTGATTTACAAATATAAAACTGGTAAAATTACGCAATCAGTGTAGGATTCTCTCCCCTTGCCTTTTGTTAGTTAGGCTACTTAGTATTAATAATAATAAGCCGATGAAATGTTTTGGATTGATGGCTTTTTGATTTCATTTGGTTGTTAATTATAATATTTCAAAACAAGATTATGATACTAATTCTACGTCACCATAAATGAATTTATGAAAAATAATTTGGACTTTGGATTTAATTTTGGTGGAACCTGCAATAAAGTCTTAAAGTATATTGGATGACACTGTAAGTTGGCTAATAATTGTTTTGAAAATTAAAAAAAACAATTTTAATCTTTTAATTCAAATTTACGATTTTCTTAGTACAGAACACAAATTTTGAGTAATTTGCTAGACTTTGACCCATCACTCACTAACAAGTGTGCCCTTTGGTAGGCCCTATATTTACGCCTCATGACTTATGATTTCTAGACCTAACTTAAATTTAAATACATGGTCCCCACACAGTTGGGAAATAGTCGGGAATTTATTGAATAATTTTCCTGGCTGTGAAAACTGGGAAAATGGGTTTTCTAGTAAGGAAATTTTCCGAATACTCTGGAATTTTTTAATTTGTAAAAATAAAAAATAAATTTGACTTGAGACTCCATTAAAATTGATGTTAATCGCAGATCTGGTCTATTTTTAGCCTAGGCCTATCTGTTATCAAATGGACTTTGCCAAAATGCTAGTGGTTTCCCCTTAACTGCGCATGCATTCTGAGCTCTACAAGTTTCTAATACCGTACTACTTCGATAGACCAGAAATATTTATTTTCTGTTCACATCCTCGATCAAGACTGTTTGGGTAAGTAAAGTGTAAAATAAAATAAACAATTATCTGAATCTAGTTTTCAATTGTGAGGTAACCAGTATAAATAGAAAACTACTCATCCAAGCTCTGTCTAAAATGGCTAAGCTTAGCGTGCTTTGTTATGTCTTAGTCTTGATACATTGATTTTTAACAGTTTTACTGTATGTATTTTTTTAATTAGAGCTAGGCAGCTTTTAACTTTTTTTAAAGACTTTAAGTTCAATTAACATTTAATTATGGAGTAAGCCTTCTAAATTTAGTCAAATATA
Organism: Omphiscola glabra; assembly: GCA_964017045.1. Taxonomy (NCBI): domain Eukaryota; kingdom Metazoa; phylum Mollusca; class Gastropoda; family Lymnaeidae; genus Omphiscola; species Omphiscola glabra. The sequence goes on along the minus strand of OZ024794.1, from coordinate 46,266,426 downwards.
ATGAAGTTATTTTGTGATGTTATTTTTGTGTAGATTAGTTAATTAATTAAATGCTGACTTTGGAAATTCATTTAAAAGTTAGTAAAACTAGTTGATTGGATTTGATACATCGATTCAGTGAGCCTAACATAACTGTATACTGTATATACTTAGTCTTTTTTTATAGTTATGCACTCCTGTGTTCTGGGGATACTTTACGGTAATAGTACTTATACTATTATTCATAAGTGGCGTAAGCATGTTTTTTTTGTTTTTTTGTGGGGGACCTTTGGAGACCTGAAAAAAACCGGTAGGGGGTTGTTCAAATGCTCCATTACCATGTGGAAAATTCTGACTATTCCAATCTTATGCATATGCAGATCTTTGTATCTCTTCTGACTCTGTATTACTCTAGTTTAGTATGGGTATAATATAGTTTATATGATGTATGCCTTAAACTTACTGTAAATTAAAAACATAATATTTCATTTTGCTTCTCAATTCAGGATCTAGGCTCAATAAAATAATGCCCAGCAGTTCCTTTAAAGACTGAAGACTGATGGTCAGGACAACTATCATGATAATGATTGAACAAGTCATCACTGCTTCACTATGCTGGAAATATTGATATCAAGTATTCAGGGCGAAAATATTAAAAAATGTTAATCGTCTGATGAGACTTCAACTTTATCACCTATCTTAGGAGTCCTCTTCTGCAACTTCTCAGCCAAGCTCCCAATTTATCTGTCAAGCCCTCATTGGAGAGATTTTATAGACACTAATGTTGCCTCAAACTATCCATTTTCATCACAAAGAAGAGAACATTAACTCCATATAAGAAAATATGCTTTCCACTTGTGGTAGCTATACGTATGTTCTAAAATGCCCCAGAGAACACAAAAGTTACCCTTGCACTTTAAAAGTAAACATCAACAATTTTTCATGTCTAAGTAAATTGAAATATTGCAATTGCTAAGAAATTTAATAAATATTTACATGTATACACCGTAATTGATTAATTTTGTGTTCATTTGTGTTGGATTTCAATGTTGCTTTACTTTGGAAATTTCATGGTGGTTTTTATATCATCAACAAAAACCCCGCATTGCAATGGTCAGGAATTTTATATTTTTCGTTGGGAAAAGTAGGGAATTTTGTTTTTTAAAAAGAGTGGGAACCCTGTAAATATCATGGTTCGATATGCAGTATAAATTGTAAAATATTTCTGAATTTATCACATTTGCAGAGCAACTATTTGGTTGCACAGAGTAATAGTAAATAATTTTTTTTATGACAAGGTGGATAAGCATTAGAGATAGCTGCTCTTTGATTTCAAAACATTTGACTTTTGCAACTTGAACAATCACATACACCTCTGATCACCAATAACAATAGTGAATTTTTAAGCTATATTTATTTATGGGGAGACCAGATCTGGCTAGAAGTGCACCGCTTATAAGCATATTGCAAACATGAAATTTCTGTCGCCAGCTGAATTGAGGGGGAAAAATCAACTTCTTCTAGATATCAACCTATAATTCTTAAAAATATATTTGATTATGTATGTTAGTTGTAGCATTAATTTTGAAATTATTTATTTTAAGGGAAAATATCTGATTTCATTTAAAAATAACATACATGGATCTTTTCAATTTTTAAGTTGTGTTAGAGTAAACTGCCACAGCTTCACTACCAGCTATTCCATGTAGTTACAATATCCCAGTTTAAACTATGCCAAAGTGTCCTAAAGAACATCCTCTATAGATTCTAAACTTTTTTCATCTGCACCATTAGAAAGGACTGCACATTTTATTTTAAGCCGTACATGTGGCGCAGATGATTAAAAAGACGCACACAAATAATGATAAAATCGGTACTTGTGAGCAGTCTCACTTGTCTTCAGGCGGGATAAAAATCTAGGTGACTCTGTGGTTCAAAGTCGCCTTGGAGCTGACCTGTTTCAATTTGTCATTGAAGGACTTGCCCCTATACACTGGAAACCAAAAACATTAGCCTCCCTAAGGGTATTTTTACCATAAAAAAGGCCTTTCAATATGTTTGTCAAAATGTGATCTTTGCAATGTTATACAGGTGAAATGTGAAGATTATCTGATAAGTTCACTGAACATCTTTGTGATATTGAACGAGGCAAACTTTCCATGGTCTCATCCTATTTCAATAGAGATAAACACAAAGGTACATCAGATGTTTCCATCACAGCACTGATTTCCTGCACTAATAAACCAGCGAGAGTTAGAAAGGAAAACAAATTGATTCATATTTATGGCACCATATCATTCTAAAGAATCAATCAAATACTCTCCTACTAGTGGTCTTCAATGTCCCTGTATTTCGTTTCTTATTTCTTATATTTTAAACATTTGAAATATTTATTTGTCGGTTAAAATCATATTTTTCCCAGTTATGATACATAAATTCTTTTACCTCCTGCATTCTTTTGGATAGCATAACACAACTTCCGACAATAATATAGCATTCCCCTCCAACATGGCAAATTCCAGACACTTTTAAGCTTTTTTAAGTTTTCTATTTCTTGTTGCATTTTTGTTTTGTCTTGTCTGCTGAACAAAGCTCTTAGCTGAATGTTCTCTTTTTATTGTCCTGTCTTTTCATTTCAAGCTTCAACATACCTTGTTCCATTATTTCCTTCACACATAGCAATGAATAATCTAATAGTAACGAATAATCTAATAGTAAATAAAAATCATTAAAAAAATGTAACAAATTCTAGCCAAGAATTTGCATGGATCAGTTTTGGTACAAATTCAAGTTTTATTATATAATAAAATATCCAAGTTCCTTTTAAAAATATCCAGATTTACATCCAACATCTGGGTAAAATTTGCTGACATATAAAGGAAATCAATATGTCCAAAGAGTCTTTACTGATTCATCTGTCAAAAAGCGTTGTTATCAGTTAAATCATTGCCCCCTACTGAATTATTGTGCATTTTTTATGGTGAAAAATAAAAATAATTATATTTTGAACACATTATTTGTAATTTTTATAGAACCTGAGATCTGTTGGTTAAACTTAAAAAAAAAATTTCCTCTTCATCAATCAGCAATTGTTGAGAATAAATCTTTGGTCTCATCTGGCTCCATTTTAGAAATAATATTTTAATGTCTCAATAATCATCAGAATGAACCTTAGCTAAAGGTTTCAGCTTCAATGCAACTTTGACCAAAAAAAAAAGAAATAATAATGTATAGTAAGTACTGTTATTGATAATGTAGTGTTTTAAAAACTGTCAATACAACTTATAAATACAGTAGAATGTTGATTATCCGAAAAGCCATTTATCCGACAAGACCCTGTGCTTTTTTAAAAATTATCATACACACTGCACATGGAATGGAAAATTTCTGTACAAACACCAGGAAACTTCGTAACCCTGTCAAGCAATCCTGGTAAAATCAGACACTGCATTCAGTGACCAGACTGGGATAATGTGACTAGCAAACTTGTTGATGTAACAAATAGCGCAGAATCAAGGCCAGCAACGACAAAGTGACCTCGGATTGTATTTTAGTTCAGTCTTCTATTTTTGAAAGCGCACCTTCTTTTTTTCCGGGTGGTACTAACTATAGCTTTGCTATTGCTCTGCCTATGAATGTTTTTTTTCACAAGTAAGCTTAAGTCTGTAAACAACAATAGCTGAACATTTTGGAATAAGCATAACTGACATAAATTGAGCAAAATAAACTTTTGTTATGCAAAAAGGTACCAAGTCACCAGACAGCAATCTATATTTTGATATTTATAAGCTATTTAAATGTTTCATATTGTCTATATGGGCTTTTGTGAATTAAAATGGTATTTTTAATTTTAGAAATGAAAAAAAAAAAGGTATTTTATCATGTCAGTGATGATGCTAGTCTAAAAAACTCTTGAATGTTGATAAATGTAAAAAAAATTTTTTTTTTCGATAAACCAGTTATAGGAATTTGAAATCTGATTTTTTGAACCCATAATTGTTTTGTATACAAAGTTTATTTTCCAACGGTTCCTTGCTGCAAGGTCAACAAAAGTTTGTCCATGTTACATATTCATTCTACCTATCATCATAGGTTGTTAAGAGCAGATGAAAAAGTGCAGCAAATTATAATTATTGTAATGTTATTAATTTGGATCTGACTTCCATAATGCAATCTCCAGTTATGCAAACCTATTCATTGATGTCAATTGCTGAGAGAACACGCCTAAATTATTTTTCATTTACAGTGATTGAATTATCTGGAATATCAAATAATCCAGAACCACATTTCCTTTTCAGACTCCAATTACAGTTAAAGAATATGGAGCCATTACAGATATCGACTTTTGCCAAGTGAAACCACACAACTTTGCAGTGAGCAATTCTATGAGAGTGAGTGTGCAATAGTTACCACATTAATGTTAAGGGTAAATTTAAGGGGGGGGGGGGGGAATCATGTGTAAAGTAAAATATATAACAAAATAAGCATTATTAGTATTAGGTCCCATTCCATACTTCATCAGAAGGAAATTTTGGTTCTATTATTTCTATTTTTTCAGCTTTTACTTTTACTGAGAAAATGACAAAGCAAACCACTGTTTTTTTAAGTGCTTAACTTTTGCATTCCCAGTAATTCTTAGCAATTATCTTTCAAACTTTCAAGTTCTCATTAGGACTACTAGGAGGACTTTGGATTGCACTTAGAAGTGATGGCTTAATATGCATGCTATTATTGCTATTCCTGTAAATTCCCATTTTCGCGTATGATCCAAAAATTGAACTTACATATGATAATCAAGGAACCACCAAATTTTGATAGATTATTTTCTCGTTGATTCAGTTATTTAACATCCCATAAACCTGAGATGTAATCACTGAAGTGTAAGTTAAGCAACAACATTAAGCGAAAAAAATTAATTTATAAAATGCTTACAGTTGAGAAGAACAGCCACTAAGGCAGCAATAACGTGACCTTATAACTGCAAATTATTTCTAATAAAAAAAACATTGACCGATATCCTACATTACCTCTATTTTTTAAACTAAATATTCAAACAGAGTTTATAGCTTATTATTTTTAAAATTTAAAGCATTCTAATCACGACTAGTTATTGAAATTGATATCTTTAAAAAAAAAAATACTACCCCTCTGCGTGAAATTCATCATTAGTTTATGACTCTTTATTTTCTTTAAACTTATAAAGTAAATTTTTAAAAACCCCATAGTTAAGCCAGTGTTGAGTAGAGATTACTTGTTATGGTGGCTCCTACCCAGGGACATGACAACTGACCCAGGGGCATGACAACTGACCCAGGGGGCATGACAGCTGACCCAGGTGTTTGACAAGGGCTTTATCCACTGATAATAGAAATTGAGCAAAGAATGTCAAGCCCATCTAACATTTCTCAAATGATAATAGTTATGTAAGTGAATTCATTCGTTTAAATCTGAGAAACAGCTTTTATTTCCACAACATTACTACAGGCTGTAGCAGCAGGCTTAATGATCATTCAGTCTAATGTTTAAACTGTTCGCCTACATGGCAGACTTTCAGATCATAAGAAGAGACAGCCCTGGCCAAGCCCTGCTCTGTGAAGCGTTCATTCTATACAGAAAAGGGAAATTTTCAGTAAAAATGTAGAGAACAATAAGCTAAGGATAACCCCCTTTTTTCGAGACCGGGCCCTTTGCCATTCTGGAAAGTGTTTAGCAAGCCCACATCTAAGATGTACGGTGGGGCTATTGGGGAGGGGGTGGCGCTTTGTGAATGGTCAGTTTCGTCGAATACATATATATATTATTTATTATGAAGATACACCTAAAACATACCGTTTTCTTGTTCTTGTACAGAAATTAATTTTACCGGCTCATTTTAATGGCTCTTATATTTACTCCTTGTCCACTGGCCTCAATATGTTTGATAAACAATGGCCTATGACAGCGCCCACTTCAAGCATTGCATCTTTATAATTAGTCATGAAATGAAACTGTGCGCGGTGTTTAAAGTTCTGAGAGCGTAGGGATTTTTAAAAAAACTGTTTCAAAGATGCAATTAACCTTTGTAATTTCATCTCGCTTTGCTTCTTTTCTTTATGCTGTATATTGAAAATATTTTATGACATGCAATAACTACATCTAAATAGTGCATGCATTGTTTTAAATTGGCATCTCGTGAAAAAGGAGAGAAGAAAGAAAGAAAAAACGATAGAGAACGCCTAGCATCGACGTTTGTGCTTTTAAGGACTAAACATGTCTACGTGAAGCACTGGCTCTAGACACTGTCCCACCTCCCTCCCTAAGAATGATAGCATCGACGTTTGTGCTTTTAAGGACTAAATATGTCTACGCGAAGCACTGGCTCTAGACATTGTCCCACCTCCCTCCCTAAGAATGATCAAGTCAAATAGAAATGTCTCCCCTCAACTTAATTTACGTAAGGGAGTCGGTCTTGTCGGAAGGTACATTATGCTAAAGGCGTCCAGAATGACTGTTAACGAGAAATGAATCCTCAATTCAATCAAGTCGCGTAGTGCCATGTGTAAGTCTTCATGAAGAGAATGCTAAGTGACGTGTTACCCTGCCATTTTGTTTGCTTCGGATAGAAACAGAATGGATGATTGCTGGTTGTTGTTGGTTAGCGTTTAAGCTACGATATTCGTGTAATCGTTTATATTTACACTAAGCTACGATATTCGTGTAATCGTTTATATTTACACTAAGCTACGATATTCGTGTAATCGTTTATATTTACACTAAGCTACGATATTCGTGTAATCGTTTATATTTAAACTATGCTACGATATTAGTGTAATCGTTTATATTTACACTAAGCTACGATATTCGTGTAATCGTTTATATTTACACTATGCTACGATATTCGTGTAATCGTTTATATTTACACTAAGCTACGATATTCGTGTAATCGTTTATATTTACACTATGCTACGATATTCGTGTAATCGTTTATATTTACACTATGCTACGATATTCGTGTAATCGTTTATATTTACACTATGCTACGATATTCGTGTAATCGTTTATATTTACACTAAGCTACGATATTCGTGTAATCGTTTATATTTACACTAAGCTACGATATTCGTGTAATCGTTAATATTTACACTACGCTACGATATTCGTGTAATCGTTTATATTTACACTATGCTACGATATTCGTGTAATCGTTTATATTTACACTAAGCTACGATATTCGTGTAATCGTTTATCTTTACACTAAGCTACGATATTCGTGTAATCGTTTATATTTACACTATGCTACGACATTCGTGTAATCGTTTATATTTACACTAAGCTACGATATTCGTGTAATCGTTTATATTTACACTATGCTACGATATTCGTGTAATCGTTTATATTTACACTATGCTACGATATTCGTGTAATCGTTTATATTTACACTAAGCTACGATATTCGTGTAATCGTTTATATTTACACTATGCTACAATATTCGTGTAATCGTTTATATTTACACTATGCTACGATATTCGTGTAATCGTTTATATTTACACTATGCTACGATATTTGTGTAATCGTTTATATTTACACTATGCTACGATATTCGTGTAATCGTTTATATTTACACTATGCTACGATATTCGTGTAATCGTTTATATTTACACTAAGCTACGATATTCGTGTAATCGTTTATATTTACACTATGCTACGATATTCGTGTAATCGTTTATATTTACACTATGCTACGATATTCGTGTAATCGTTTATATTTACACTATGCTACGATATTCGTGTAATCGTTTATATTTACACTTTGCTACGAAATTCGTGTAATCGTTTATATTTACACTAAGCTACGATATTCGTGTAATCGTTTATATTTACACTATGCTACGATATTCGTGTAATCGTTTATATTTACACTATGCTACGATATTCATGTAATCGTTTATATTTACACTATGCTACGATATTCGTGTCATCGTTTATATTAACACTATGCTACGATATTCGTGTAATCGTTTATATTTACACTATGCTACGATATTCGTGTAATCGTTTATCTTTACACTAAGCTACGATATTCGTGTAATCGTTTATATTTACACTATGCTACGATATTCGTGTAATCGTTTATATTTACACTAAGCTACGATATTCGTGTAATCGTTTATATTTACACTAAGCTACGATATTCGTGTAATCGTTTATATTTACACTAAGCTACGATATTCGTGTAATCGTTTATATTTACACTAAGCTACGATATTCGTGTAATCGTTTATATTTACACTATTTTGAAACCAGTTATTTTAAAGACTTAAAGTTGTCCCCATACCCTGTCCTACACTCTGACTTCATGGAGGTGATTAACAACCATGGTCTGGAACAGCGTGTCCCCATACCCTGTCCTACACTCTGACTTCATGGAGATGGTTAACAACCATGGTCTGGAACAGCTGGTTAAAGAACCCACGTGAGGAGGGGGGGAACACTCTTGACCTACTCCCGACCAACTGTCCACATCTAATCCCAAAAGTTGAGGTCATCCCCGGATATCAGACCACTGCATACCTTATTGTGAATTTCAGTTTAATACACTAAAAAAGAAGCAGGTCATACGAGAAATTTATGCCAAGGCAGACTGGGGTAGCCTGAGCCGTGTAACTACAGAGCTGAGCTCTAACATGCAGGAGATTCAGGGTACAGCGACATCAGAAGAGCTGTGGATGAAGTTTAAGACAACAATCACTGATGCAGTGAAGAAATATATACCACACAAGACCACCAAACCTAATATAAATCAGCCGTGTGTCACGGCTGAAATTCGAAGGCTCATCCACAGGAGAGACCGCCAATACAAGCGATTGAAGAAACATGGCTCCGTTGAACTGAGAGAGGAGGTACTGAGACTCCGGCGAACCATCCAACGCTTACTGCGCAGATCGTATTGGAACTACCTGAACGGCATTTTCTCAGAGGAAGACACTCCGACCAAGGGTGTCAGAAACAAGCGCTTCTGGAGCTATGTGAAGCACCAAAAGTCCTCAAATGTTGGAGTTTCCCCCCTGAGATGTGATTGCCATTTGACATCTGACCCAAAAACACAGGCTGACTTACTCATGCAGCAGTTCCAGTCGGTCTTTGGTGACCGAAGAGAGTACTCAGAGGCTGATTTGAACCTAAAAACCAACATGATGAACACAGGTTACCCCGTCATGGAAGATATTCAGATCTCAGGACAGGGGGTGCTTGCCCCCCTTAAAACCACTAACCCATACAAAGCATGTGGTCCTGACAATATAAATCCACGTATGCTCAAAGAATTGGCCAAATAAATCGCTCTTGCACGGACAATCCTCTTTCAATTGTCGCTGTGCACAGGCAATGTTCCAGCAGACTGGAGAACTGCGCATGTCACTCCAATCTACAAGAAAGGGGAACATTCCGACCCTTCCAATTATCGTCCGATATCCCTCACCATGGCATCTTGAAAGCAAAAATATACTCAATGACTGTCAGCATGGCTTCAGAGTCAATAGATCATGTGAGACCCAGCTCCTTGAATTTGTTGAAGACTTGATGACAAATCTAGAAAACAGCAAGCAAACTGATGTGCTGGTGATGGACTTCTCGAAGGCCTTTGGCCGTGTCAATCATAGTTTGCTTCTACACAAATTTCAGAGCTATGGGATCCAAGGCACTACTGAAACACGGATCTCTAGCTTCCTCAACAACCGTTTTCAAGCAGTAGTGGTGGACGGTACAAGCTCGTCCTTTGTCAATGTTAAGTCAGGGGTCCCCCAGGGCTCGGTGCTAGGCCCCTGTTTGTTCCTAGCATACATCAATGACCTACCCGAGAAACTGACATCCCAAGCAAGACTGTTCGCAGATGACACAGCGGTGTATAGGACGATCGTCAACAGATCTGACCAGGACCAGCAATAGGATCTCAATATGTTGGCTGAGTGGGAGGCGAGCTGGGACATGGAATTTCCTCCGGCCAAGTGCCAGACACTGTCAGTATCTAGAAGTTGTACTCCTCTACACTACCCCTATGAATTGCATGGCCATTTACTTGAGTCAGTTTCCTCCGTAAGGTACCTGGGTGTTACCATTCAGAGAGAGGTCCGCTGGGACGAGCATATTAACAATGTGTGTAACCAGGCAAACAAGACCCTGGGGTTCTTAAAGCGTAATCTAAAGATCATCAACTCCAGTGTGAAAGAAAGAGCCTATAATGTATTTGTCCGGCCGCTTTTAGATTATGCATCTTCGGTCTGGGACCCATTCACCCAGAAGAGCATCGACAGGTTGAAGGCAGTACAGCGACGGGCAGCACGCTTTGTCCTGAATCGCTACAGGAATACCTCTAGTGTTGGCAGCATGCTGGAAACACTGGGCTGGGCACTATTGGAGGAACGACGACGACTATCCAGGCTCTCCATGATTTACAAGGTAAATACTGGACTAGTCCACTGCTCTGGCATTAAACAGAAACTCGTCCCTCTCCCCCATAGACAGCGACGAGGCCATGACAGGCAGTTCCGGCTCATACCAGTGAGAAGCCAGTATAGGAACTGCTCATTCCTGTCAAAGACAATCAGTGACTGGAACAAGCTTTCAAAAGGAACAGTTGAGGCGACAACACTTGACTCATTTGCGTCTATTGCCTCAGGCCTTCCAACCCCAGTGCATGATACCCTCACGCAGTTACTCTTGTAACCAGTGAAATATCCTCATCAACACCAGGCACAGAAACATTGCAAATCCCATCTACATTCATAGGAGCGATAATGATCAATAAATTGATCGTGGGCCCTTAATATATAGAAGAAGAAAAAGGTGTGGGGAACAACCGGTTATTTTCTTGGAGAAAGGAGTGCATAGGCTGGTGCCGCCCTCTTATCATTAGGCCAGGCCTGCTCAACGTGCAGGTCGCATGTGGCCCGCGAAGTAACGAAATGTTTATTTTTTATTATTATCATCTTAATAGATTTCCCCTCTGTCCTATTTTGTTTCGGCCCGCACAAACTTTTCATAAAGTGTTACGGCCCGCCTTACATTTTTAGTTGTGCAGGCCTGCATTAGGCTATTTAATAGTGGATTGGATGACTATACCATAAAATTAAAGTATATACATATAATTAAGTAGCCCTACTCAACCTACCGGAATCGATTTTACAGACAGCTAACGTGATTTTGAATCCAACCGGAGAAAATTGTGTGTGTGTGTGGGGGGGGGGGGGTTCCATGGGAAATCTATATACTATGTTTTACAAATGTGTACGTGCCAACCAACTTTTATTATTTGATTTTATTTTTTACGCCACGCCACGCTGTTTTGTGTAGTTGCCCTACTCACTTGGTAATAACTATTTTTTAAGAAATCTTTGACAAAAATATTATTTACTGGGAGAGCCCTCGACCTTGTGTGCTTAGAAGGCAACTTGTATTGTTTTGTGGAGTAGAGCTGGTCAAGTTAAGGTCGTGTTTTCCCAAACAAAATCAACGATTGAACACCCGCTGTGCGTGTCTCAAAGTTTAAAACTCACGTTATTAGTGTCACGTTAAGCACTCCAGTGGTAGGAGGCGAGAGAGAGAGAGAGAGAGAGACCCCGCTCCAGTGAATTGACCATTGTAATGACCACTGAAAGGACATATAATAATAATATCACTCAACGAATTAGCGCCTAGTCTCCACAGTTGATCTCTCTCCTCGCCTTGCTTTCCAGTTTCCGATGAAATCATTAAAGGAATGGTAGACATAGACCATGCTATTCCCCCTTATACTTCCGACGATGGAAATGCAGAGCTCGAAAGAATTTCTGTTGATTATCCTAACCAGAACTGTAGCATGATTGGACTTATCTGACGTGTTGGGATTCGGGGGGAGAGAGAGAGAGAGAGAGAGAGAGGGGGGGGGGCTGCTATCATTCATGAAGTGATAACCCCCGCGAAGACTGGCAGTCCATTTAGATCTCTGATCCAGATAAGCCCACATTGAAATGTACACTACAAGTAACCGCGCTGCAAGACCATCGTGATATAAACCGCGAAAATAAAACTTGCGAGAAATCCAAAACCTTTTTTAAAAAAAAGTATATCGAAGATAGCTGGTCTGGAATGTAATGGAATATTTTATTCGAGTTGATTGCATTTCTTTTCGTATCCCAGTTTTAGACCACCCATCGTACAGTAAAGATGAAAGGCGAGATAATTCACCCCCCCCCCCTTTTTTTTCCTTTCTTGTAAAGGGGACGTAAGGTGTGATTTATTCATGTCGTGTAATTTATTTCTGTACAAATATCTCTATATTTCGGCCACGTAACATTTCTAATGTGCAACAAGAAACTCTTTGATTGATTTTATGGTGCATAATTATAGAGACGTGCGTGTCGATAATTAACAACGCTTTCATTATGTGACGAGGTCGTTTGATTGCCTTACACACTGCATAGCTAGTGCATCAATTAATAATGACGGCATTTGATTTCACGGAAGATTGGCCTTGTATTATTTCTATTAAATTTTTAAAAAATGGTCCATGTTTATCCTTGCTGCACGACTTCTGTACCAATGAAATTCAGTCCTTTGTTTGATTTAAGCCACACACCCGGCCACCAGTCGGCACATTCGGCTCCTAAATTATTGATGTGCTTTTATTATCGCCAATAACTGATGCCCTTTTTTATTACCACCACGCGAGTGGCGATATTTTACAACGGTAGTTACCCCACAAAATGAGGGTGCCCGATAAACAAAAACATTATTGATGTGTGATTTGGGGAGGGGCATGTATAGGATTTAAATGCCGTTCGGAAACCAATTGATTGTAATTGTACATGTACACTGGACGTGCCGCTTTTGTTATAACATTCACGTGTGTACGACACGAAATAAATCAAAGGATAGCGCTGACTTCAGAATTGAACATCGTCTGGTAGAAAATCACCGTAGTATTACTTCTACTTCTACTTAAGTATATTCTCACGTGAAAAATGATGCCACTTAAGAGAGTGCCTGTTTGTTTTGACAAGGCTGTGCTAGACTGTTATAATTCCATTTAGTTGAATCATTCCCCATCCACCCGACTGGAAGCTCCGTATTATGTTTGTCATCGTTATATCCAGAAAACGGGTCCCATTTTCGTTGAATGTTTGTTATTTTTCCACGTCTTCGGAGATCTCCCACCTATCCAACAAAATGTAGCGCGGACAAGGCGCTTAGCTACAAGAGATCTCCGTTCCGCAATGGTTTAACTTTTTAATGCTGCTTAGAGGTCTGTCCTAATCCTAAGTGTTCTTCAGCCTCCTTAATAGTTAAATGTGTTTTTGTTTTCTTTAATTTCATTAAGTGTTTCATGGGGAAAATATTCTTATTGGAGATAGTCGTATTGAAGCGCGCAAAAAGCCCAGTTGATTTCCATTAAAAGTGTTTTTAAAAATCCTCATTCTTTGTAACGTTACCAAGCGGTGTTCAGCGCGCTGGTTTGTGGGGGAACTACATGATTCCAAATAGCTTTTATCCGGGGAGAGCGCCGAGAGCCCCGAACGTCATAATAAGGATACAGTAGGGTTTCATGGACATGGTGTCCCATGTAAGCCCGATGTAATCGGCGCCTGCTCCAAGGCCTCCTCGGAATTAGACAGGTTGGGATGGAAGTTTGGGAAGGGAAGGGAGGAAGGGGGGTACAAAATTAAATATGTTCTTTTTGTTCACTGATTTTTTTATTTTGCGCTAAACATCGCTTAGTAACTAAGTTTACAAGAACGGTAGTCAGCGGAGAAGGCCATGACGTGGGCAGTATTATTAGCTACGCATCATATAACATCAACACTATAAGAGCATCTAAAATTATCAAAAATAGTTATTGCTCAGTCAGTCATCTTTCAATTGAAATAAGAAATCACGCCTTTTTCTTATCAATTAAGTGGTATTTAACCATTGAAAGACTTAGGCTTTTCCTTGTATTCCAAAACTATTTCATAAAAGGATTATATATATATATATATATATATATATACATATATATATATATATATATGCTCGATTTCGACTGACCAACTATACACATATGTAAATAATATGGTAATTTTGTTGAACATTCGTGCCCTATTTATTATATATATTTACTGGAAGTCGATATTTATGAATAAAGCAAAATAGTTTAAAATTGCCTGATCATTTGGTTCTGCGGCATGCTGCTTGTGGGGTAAGCTGTGGCGCTCTTATGCAATAGTTATCTTTATCTACATAGTTCAGGAGATGGATCTTTATCTACATAGTTCAGGAGATGGATCTTTATCTACATAGTTCAGGAGATGGATCTTTATCTACATAGTTCAGGAGATGGATCTTTATCTACATAGTTCAGGAGATGGATCTTTATCTACATAGTTCAGGAGATGGATCTTTATCTACATAGTTCAGGAGATGGATCTTTATCTACGTAGTTCAGGAGATGGATCTTTATCTACATAGTTCAGGAGATGGATCTTTATCTACATAGTTCAGGAGATGGATCTTTATCTACATAGTTCAGGAGATGGATCTTTATCTACGTAGCTCAGGAGATGGATCTTTATCTACATAGTTCAGGAGATGGATCTTTATCTACGTAGTTCAGGAGATGGATCTTTATCTACATAGTTCAGGAGATGGATCTTTATCTACATAGTTCAGGAGATGGATCTTTATCTACATAGTTCAGGAGATGGATCTTTATCTACATAGTTCAGGAGATGGATCTTTATCTACATAGTTCAGGAGATGGATCTTTATCTACATAGTTCAGGAGATGGATCTTTATCTACATAGTTCAGGAGATGGATCTTTATCTACATAGTTCAGGAGATGGATCTTTATCTACATAGTTCAGGAGATGGATCTTTATCTACATAGTTCAGGAGATGGATCAAGATCTTGTCCCCCGCTCTGGCTACGAACTCTTACACAGTCGTCCCGTTGCATGGTGCCTTGCACCTCTTCATACCACCATACATTTTCTTTATTAATATAAGACTACCACAGCAGCGTTATGCTACTTTGATTTTTATACGCACAGTGTTTGGGAAAGACTGTGCTATTTCACATTGTCATATATTGGTAAATTTTTTAGAAATTATAAAGTAACAATGGTAATTTAAAAAAAAAAAAAATTTAAGATATGAGTTTATGGATATTGAATTTCCACGATAATTATTATTATTTCTCTTTGCCATAAGAACATACACCAATGTTATGGAACAGCAGTTCTCAACCTGTGGGTCGCAACCCCTTTGGGTGTCAAATGACCGTTTCACAGGGGTCGCCTAAGACCACCGGAAAACACATACACTCGACAGTTATGTAGTAGCAATGATATTAATTTTGTTGTTGGGATCACAATATAAGGAGCTGTATCAAAGGGTCGCGGCATTAGGAAGGTTGAGAACCACTGTTATAGGAAAATGCAAATGTTTGTGTTTTTTCCCTTGTCTAATTATGTCACTGCCCCCTTTAGAATTACAGATGGGAAAAAGCAGTGCTTTTGCTTATTCCCAGATCTATTTTTCAAATTACGCTACTTGAGAAATAAATAGAAGTATCACATTGTTCTATTGCTAGTATCTGGCATTGAATCAAAATACATATTTATGCTGTTGTTCTCACGCTCTTTATTTTATGTTCAAATCATATTTTTCAGGTTCAAATCTACAGCAGTGAATATTGTCAACTTAACAGCACCATAAGTCGATTTAAAGATGTTGTATATAGCGGCACCTACAGAGCTGATGGCAAGCTCCTGGTGGCTGGCACAGAGGACAAATACATCAAGCTGTTTAACCCAGGAACACGATCCCTGCTTAGGACATTTATGGGACACACAGGGTGGGTACTTTTAAAATGTGGTTTCAAAATTATTTTGGGTCTCAAACTTAAGAGAGTTCTTGACTTAAAACTCAAAATTTAATTGTGTCGTAGAGCGCCCCCCCCCCCCCCCCCCCCCCCCCGAAACAATCTTTTAAAAAGTCATTATTAACTATTTAAAAGGTAACCTTCTGCTGCTGTAAGCAAGTGTTTTCTTAATCTTTCACATATGTTCAGATGACATTTTATTGAGACATATATTTTTCCATCTCTACAGACCAGTGCACCTAACCAAATTTCTTCAGGATCAATTTCGTGTCATCTCAGGCTCTGATGACAAGACAGTTCGTGTCTGGGATATCCCAACCGAGAAAGAAGTCCACATCTATCAGGAACATCAGGTGGGTGCGTGGGGAATTTGAACATATCATTTTTAGACCAATATTTATAGAGTGTGTGTGGGGGGGTAGGGTGTGATGTGAGAGAGGGACTGCTTAATGAACTTAATTAATGAAGGATTGCCACTGCCTGGAATTGCTCATCAAAACAGGAAACATGGTTAAGTTTGGTTCAAATGCGGAATGCCAATTGAAAAACACAAGACAATAGAATGGCACCCTGGCTACTATGTGTCATTGGAGATGACAGTAGCCAAAACATTTTGTTTAATATTATATGGTCGCCTAATGGTCAATAAGTATGACACAAATCTTGTCCAAGTTGTCCTCAAGAAATGGTATAGAACAAGAAAGATGTGCATTATTCTTATTTGTGTCATGAATGGGATCTTATGCCTGGGACATTATAGCAGTAACACTGGTGTTTCCCTCTTGTCACTGTCTCACACCAGCTCTGATTTCTTGGCTTTTTAAGGAAAGGTTCACTTTCATGACAAACCAGCAAAATGCAGGATTGTTATATCATTGCTTCATTCTATCACGTTGCAGGATGGTTATTTCATTGCTTTATTCTATCAAGGTAGAGAAAACTATTCATTGCAATGGGAATTGGTGGGATGGAGTTAGAGCCTACTCAATTCTGGACATGTATTATTACAATTAAAACTACAGTACTGAGTACTTTAGCTAGGGCACAATCTTTTCCCCACACTTTTCCAATTTTCTGAAATTGTGCATTTCGGTTGAAATGGCACTTTTATTAGAATGTCCTTTAAGATTTAACTTTTCAAATAGATTTGATGTCAACATTACTTTCTTTAATATTTTTATTTTAGCAAGTATGTTCTGTTTAAAACGCGGATGGTCAGTTGTCCAAAGATTATCAGTTAGGTTAGATGAGTTTAGGGGGACTTCAACTACAACAACAATGTACTAAACAGAGCCATGAAGAATTCCAGAATATCGATTGCAACTGTATAACAATTGAACAACCCCCCAGGAACAAACAAAAAAAGTATTTCAATGGGCAGTTGGCAACACTTTTTCTAGGGGTTCCTCCTCATTTGAATCCGTACAGCTGAACGATAACAACCTGTGGAGTCACACAACAACGTGCCGAACTTAAAATGGGATCTACTTTTATTAGTTTTGCCAAGACAACAGTATCAAGATACGAATACGAGACCTCCAAGCTTCATCTCTTCCTTTCTCTTGCATGCTGTCTTGTTAATTATATTTGCCATGTGGCGTATGTCTACCTTATCGCTTCTTCACCGGTGTGAATGGTGTATCCAATATTTTCTTCTTCTTTTTTTTTTTCTTTTTTTTTTTCTTTTTTTTTTTCTTTAAAGTTAGGACATTGTGAAGACTGTTAAAAAGTTTGAAAGAATTGTTAAGATGATCATTGCCAGAAAATTGAAATATGGAAGACCAGCAAGTATTTACGGGCTCGCACTGATGGAATAAAATTAGAAATAAAATTGGCCTGTCTGCAGCCCCTTACCCTTTTCCGCCCTCCCCCCACCCTTTTCCGCCCTTCCCCCCCTTCTACCCCCCTTCTCCTCCCCCCAGTTGTCTGCCACCGTTGGGGGAGTCACTAGGTCGGTACTCTCCCTTGCGTCAAATAAATAACAAGGCAAAGGGACAGGCAGAGAAAGAAAATGGTTTTGGGAATAGGTGGGATGGGGGTGGTAATTTTTTTTTACTACAATAGACAATGGGCCCTTCCAGACCTGTTTACTCTTACGACTTTGGCGTACAATGTACGATTTTGAGGTGCATACATTAAATATACTGTATGTTTATTTTTTACTAGTTAGATAATGTATTGAACGAATTTGTGATATTGTGCGGTTTTAAGAGTTTGAGGGTAAACAGGTCTGCTCTTTGAGTACGATGACATATTCATCAAAATAAAAGCTTTGATCGGATTCTTTTCAAATCACGTCTGAAGCGGGTTCAAATAAATAATTGCCAGCGAACCCCCAAATGTTGTTTTTCCCTAAACCCGCGGCCATTTTTATATGTAGTTTTACATGTTATTTTAAAACCAAAAAATTGTAATAAATAATCAAAATAATTGTTAAAATCATATATGGTTATAAGAAAACAAAAAATTCTTAAAATTTTTTTCTCAGATTGATTTAATCACAAAATATCGGGACTTCTGTTAGATTTATGGTCATTTAAAAAAAAATAAAAAAGTTTGATGTGTTCTTTTTTAAAAAAAGTGGGTAATATTTATTCTTAATTAAATTTTGTTATAAATCCCAAAATAAGTGTGACGTCATCCCGAAAACTCCTTGTTGGGTTCGAGTAACAGTCACACACACACACACACACACACACACACCCCCCAAAAAAAAAAATCAACAACTGTTTTTTCCCCTTCTATTTCCCACTCACGGCCCTGATTCAAACGGACCTAGAAAATAAAGGGAAATAACTGTAGATCCTGACATTAAACTCAAGGAAAATTAAATGAGAAAGTTGATTACAGGCCAGCGGGGCCGGAGACGGTGGGGAGTAAGGCAAGGAGAAATCAAATGAGACAGGAATTGCAAAGCAAACATCGTAGTGCGGGGCAGTTGATTTTATTCGCTCATCGTTTATTTGGTTTTTCTCAAGTTAAAAATATTCTCGGGTCAGAAGTATGCCTGTGTAGCACAAGGGAGAAAGATAAAATGTTGGGTGGGGGGGGGGGGGGGAGTATTTACACGAAGTGCCAACATTTTTTAAGTTAAGTACATTTATGACACGTGCTGTGTAATAAAAATACCGAAAGATTGGTGGGGGGGGGGGATAAATCATGGGGGCTAACAAGGACCGGGATGTTCTTGGACGGTTAAGTCGTTAGATCTCTCACAAAAGGTTTAAGCTGTCTGTGGGGGCCAACAAGGACCGGGATGTTCTTGGACGGGTATGTCGTTAGATCACTCACAAAAGGTTTAAGCTGTCTGTGGGGGCCAACAAGGGCCGGGATGTTCTTGTTCGGGTATTTTGTTAGATCACTCACAAAAGGTTTGAGCTGTCTGGGATTTGGTGAGCACTCATTTTCGGACACGATTTATGATCAGGCCCGCTATCTTAAGGTTTATTTTCAACCGCACTAGTCAGAAAGTTGTTTTAAAGATGCATCCGGTAGGGGGGCGAAAAAGACAAAGATGTTTAGCATCCGGTAGGAGGTCAAAAAAGACAAAGATGTTTAGCATCCGGTAGGGGGTCAAAAAAGACAAAGATGTTTAGCATCCGGTAGGGGGGGCAAAAAAGACAAAGATGTTTAGCATTCGGTAGGAGGTCAAAAAAGACAAATATGTTTAGCATCCGGTAGGGGGGCAAAAAAGACAAAGATGTTTAGCATCCGGTAGGAGGTCAAAAAAGACAAAGATGTTTAGCATCCGGTAGGAGGTCAAAAAAGACAAAGATGTTTAGCATCCGGTAGGAGGTCAAAAAAGACAAAGATGTTCAGCATCCGGTAGGGGTGGCAAAAAATACGACAAAACTCCCCTTGTTATATCAGCTGTGACAACAAGAGAACATAGAGTATTTTACGCCCAGTATGGCTTCCTATAGCAAAACTTTGAGTGCTTCTATTTTGGGTATTTATTTGTATGCATTTTCATTTTTTATAAATGATTTGAGATGATGTAATTTTAATACTTGTGTTCAACAGTGGGGTAATGGTTCCTTCCTGTGTGTCTTTGGGTGCGGTCCGTTCTCTCATCAGAACTAATGACGCCATTAGTGTGCAAACTCTCCCCCTCCCCCCACCCCCTTTCCCCTCATCTTAAAAAAAAAGATTCAATTTTATCAACATAATTAACTTATAGTTTTAACCCCCCCCCCCCAACCACCACCACCTCCACCCTATTTCCGCATAACATAATATTAAACTGGATTATTCGCCCTTCAAATAAGTGTAGTTTATTCCTTCCACCTCCACGAAAAAAAAACAAGGGGCAACCTTTAACCCTATCACGTGACTGTACTTGATTTCCCCCTTTCCTCCGACCCTGCAGTTCTATGCACCTGTAATTGATGTTCCCTGCGAGATCATCACATAAATAAACACAATTTCGTAACACCGGGATCGTGGAATAATATTGAAAGGGTTTACGTCAATTTATTAAGAATTTGCAGAATGTTTCCTAGAAACGGGGGAGGAAGAGGGGAAATCATCAGAAGCTCACGGTTATCAAAGCATAGATAAAAAAAAGTCATGCTCCCTTTCTTCTGTCGTAGACCAGCCAGTTAAAAATGATGACACACATACTCCCCGTGTTCAAAATATTTAAATATGTATATTTAGAAGTGATCAGGGTCCTAGTATTATTCTTTTAGCTGAGTCCACATCGTTAACGAAATAACGTTTTCTTGATTTCTCTGCTGTTATGTTACTTAAAAACGAATCTTTGCCGCAGGCCCTCTCTTTTTGTGATGTGGGACATCGCGCTTACATGAATACAGGTTTTTTTCCCCCCTAACCTTAACCTTAAAACTATATGGATTTTTATGCATCTCTAGCATTAACTCATTTAGCCCAGTCTTTGGCGGTGTAGTTTTATTTATTTATTTTTGCATATTTTTTTCTGGATTTTGTTTTTTTAAAACAGCGTTTCCTGTGGAAAATAGTAAAAAATATTAAAAATTAATCATGTTAGCTTTGGAATGGATACATTTGTTGTTGATTATATTCCTGGAGATAATTAAATCGTCACGCTTGGTTCCACTACTTGGGAATCTTTGAATTATAGGTTTTAATTATTTCTCCTCTTTGCCGCAAAGCGCTAAATGTCCAGATGAGAAGCTCAGGGCTTGTTTGAGCACCTGAAAACACGGGTTCCGCAATTACACACACGCAACAATAAAAACCGGCAGTAGATGTCAGTGCAGAGGATTCCCTCTGTTGTGTTTATCAATTATATTTTGAGAAGATAATGAAGGTTTTTTTATTTTTTTTTTAAGCTAATAGTGAACACATGGTCAAAATAGCATTCCATTATTTTTGTGTTACTTTCTTTTTTTCAGGATTACATTCGCTGCGGTGTGACTTCCCAATCAAGCCAAGACATATTCCTTACTGGTAACTAGCGACTTCCTAATAATTAAAAAAAAAAAAAATTAAGTTGGTTACGAGTTGGTTACATTATTGGCCTGATTTTTTACCATCCCTTTGAGTGTCATATGTAAGTCATTTGCTAATACAGTGATTCTCAACCTTCCTAATACCGCGACTTTTTAATACATTTCCTCATGGTGTGGTGGCCCCCAACCATATAATTATTTTCGTTGCTACTTCATAACTGTAAAGTATATATGTTTTCTGATTGTCTTAGGCGACCCCTGGGAAAGGTCATTCGACCCTCAAAGGGGTCACAACCTGTGGGTCGAGAACCGCGCTGTGCTAATATGTACAAAGATAGTCTGGCAGAGCTAAATTGAGAAACAAGCTGCATTTTGGAATTAACTCAACACATAAATGTGTGAATTTAAATGGAGCATTTTGGTAGAGGGATAAGTTGTATAAATAGTAGTACTTGGCTCTATACGTTTTCAGAAGCTCGGTATTCAGCTTGTCCAACGGTACACACACGAGTTAACATACTGGTTTCTTCTTGGACAGGTGCCTATGACCACACCGTTAAGCTCTGGGATGCTAGGACACCCGGCAGTGTTCTTACGGTCTCTCATGGCTCACCGGTGGAGAGTGTCCTCATGTTTCCTAACGGTGGCATCTTTTTTTCAGCAGGTAAGTTCACCAATTGTAACTTTCTAGATGAACTAATCCCGGGAGCTCTGTGGCAGCAATGGTGTGGCACTATTTGAGGAAAATATAACACTCAGTCTTAGCTCACATGACTTACAATTAGATACTGCGGGTCAGACATTGCCTGAGGGACCATAGTTTGTGTAAACCTGGTCTATGCTAAGCTGGCAACAACCAAAAATAAAAGTTTGGTGTAGGAAAACTTAGAAAATGATTTGATGACTGCATCAGACCACCCTTTGTGTAAACCATTGGGAGTCCCAATTTGTAGCCATTCATAAAACCCTTTGTGTAAACCATTGGGAGTCCCAATTTGTAGCCATTCAGAAAACCCCTTGTGTAAACCATTGGGAGTCCCAATATGTAGCCATTCAGAAAACCCTTTGTGTAAACCACTAGGAGTCCCCATATGTAGCCATTCAGAAAACCCTTTGTGTAAACCATTGGGAGTCCCCATATGTAGCCATTCAGAAAACCCTTTGTGTAAACCATTGGGAGTCCCAATATGTAGCCATTCAGAAAACCCTTTGTGTAAACCATTGGGAGTCCCAATATGTAGCCATTCAGAAAACCCTTTGTGTAAACCACTGGGAGTCCCAATATGCAGCCATTCAGAAAACCCTTTGTGTAAACCACTGGGAGTCCCAATATGTAGCCATTCAGAAAACCCCTTGTGTAAACCACTGGGAGTCCCAATATGTAGCCATTCAGAAAACCCCTTGTGTAAACCACTGGGAGTCCCAATATGTAGACATTCAGAAAACCCTTTGTGTAAACCACTGGGAGTCCCAATATGTAGCCATTCAGAAAACCCTTTGTGTAAACCACTGGGAGTCCCAATATGCAGCCATTCAGAAAACCCTTTGTGTAAACCACTGGGAGTCCCAATATGTAGCCATTCAGAAAACCCCTTGTGTAAACCACTGGGAGTCCCAATATGTAGCCATTCAGAAAACCCCTTGTGTAAACCACTGGGAGTCCCAATATGTAGCCATTCAGAAAACCCCTTGCTGTTATCATTGCCACTACTGTTTACTTTTCACAAAAAAAATGGAAATAGTTTTTGTGACTATTAAAGTGTCAGGGTTTCCAAACATTGTCTTTACTCTGCACCCCATATGAATTACTTGACCGTTCTCGCACCCCCTACGTATTACATCAAATGTTAATAAAGAAATGTTTTAAAATATATACACGATTATATCATTTAAAAGCTAATGTCTCTTCTGTTCTTAAATCCCCTTTCCTTGCACCCAGAGGCGTAACAACGGCTTGGCATTGGGGCAGTTGCCAAGGGCGCCGGCGCCAGTTCAAAAGGGCGCCGCTAAATCTCTAATTTTTTAATTTTTATTATTTAAAAAATAAATTAGCCAAGGGCGCCAAAAACCCAGTTACGCCTCTGCTTGCACCCCCTGAAATGCCTTATTGCGTCCCCTGAAATGCCTTTTGCACCCGCTGAAATGCCTTCTCGCACCGCCTGAAATGCCTTATGCCCCCCTGAGATAGGTAAAGTTATATTTTTATTTTCAAATCAAAATTAAAGTCGTCCCTCGCCACTTGGCGCTTCGACTTTCCCGGCTTCACTCTATCATGTTGCTGTTTGTTTGGTTTTTTTCAAATATAACATGTATTCATTAAAAAGTTGATCGAGATAGTGAAAATAATACAGCGCACGCTCGGTTGTCTGAGTCAATCATACATCCATGTCTTACTATTAACATTACTGTACGTATGGACTGTAGGCCTATGTATTCGATATCCCCAGAGGGTCTTCTGTTAAAAACCGTATTTAGAGGGCCGTGAACAGGTTTTCTATTCTTTAACAACGAACATATTCCATTTATAAATAGAGAATCCTACTTCGCGGAAATTCACTTATCGCGGTAGAGTCCGGAACTGATTGACCGCGATATACGAGGGACGGCTGTATTGTTAATGCATAGATAGTTGTATAGTTCGGCAAAAAATATGCGAGGATTGTTGGGGGATGCTCTGGCTTTTAACCCACGTGGCCAGAGACCAAGCTCGGAACAGTGTTATGTGTTCTTCTTCTGCCATAAGTCTACAAAGCTGTCACTTATTCCAACCATGGTATGACAGCTGATAGTAAGCAATTCAATGGAGCTCATGAGTGCATTTATACCCCCCTTCCCAATTTCATCGGCCAAAATGATACAGAATTTTATATGTAAAATGTTTAGTTCTCATTGCTGCTTTTTTGGGTGCCTATGTTTTAGGGAAGAAAATAAAATTCATTCAATAAATGTGTAGAGGTTCAGGTTGTAATAACTTGTTTCTTTCTTTTTTTTTTTTTTTTTTTTAAAAAAAACGAATACATCAAATTTTATTTTAAATTTCTCGCTTGTTTTGTCTGCATTGAGCGGTGAAAATGTCTAAATGTCGGTGTCTCACATTTTCCCGGAGCTTTTCCATAACGTCCATTTAAAAATTATAAATACTTTGTGTTAAATTATGTTTTTTCATGCCTTCTAATTATCTAATGTCTTGAGCTGCTAGCGGAAATTGCTTCTTTTTTTAATATACACATTTACCCAATAAAGCTACTGCAATGGCCACATTTCTTAAATAGATTTCTACAGTCCTTTAGACTTATTTATATTTGGAGTGAGCATATTTATTTTAGTGATTGTGTGACCGTATCAAAGGTACTAATCCTTCCCCACCCCGTTTTTTTTAAGCAGTGTAATCAATTGAAGGAATAAAGCGTAATTAAGAAAACAGGACATTATGTTCCAAAAAAGTAAGAAGTGGGACTTCATTGTTGTGGAAGCTTCTATGTGTGTGTGTGTGTGTGTAAATCTAGCCCTAGGCTGGGGTACCGCGCTATGTAAGACATATAATAATAATAATGAATCTACAAAATGTTCACACTTTTTCTTCCGATGGCCACCTGTGGCCAATGACTAAATATTGCCCATCGCTTGTCTCCCGGTTATATATACATTTTTTTTAAATTATAGAAATGACTAATTATCAATCTCGTTACCCACTGAAGCAGTTTAAAAAAATAAAAAAACTGTTCTGAAACTACTTAAGTGTTTACAAAGTAAGGGCGGAGTCTATGAGAGACAGGATGTCTATCGAAGTCTTGATTAGCGCTTCTTCTTCTTTTTAAAAAAAAACCTTAAAATTTTGTAGATAAAAAAAAAAGATTATAAGAAATGAAGCAAGCCCGCATATTTAAGCAGTAATTGAATAGCTTGGGCATCCTGAACTCCCGGTGCCAGCATACTTCCCTGCGTCAGTCAAAACAAGGCGCGTAGTTCTCCTTGCCACTAGAGCTCCGGAGATTAATATGGAGAGGGAGCATTCGTGTCTCACGAGGCTGTCTTCTCGAGCTTTTCAAATACCGTTCTAATATCACTGGGCGACCCCTCACCACCACCCCCCCCCCCCCACAATCATTGAAAAAAAAACTCCAAATGTTGAAAATAGAGTAAGCATTATTTTTTTTAATATTTTATTTTATTCGTCACAATTTAAAAAGTGAAAAGATGCTATCTGCGCCCCATTTCTGAAAAAAACAAAACAACACAAAGGGTCGTTTCGCATCTCAGGGTTAGACTTGTTTCATGATGTAAGCCTGCCCTCAATAGATTTCAAGTAGATGTGCTCTGTTTTTAGTTCTCTCTAGTGCATTCCTCTTTCTCTTTTCTAATGGCCAGCCACATGTCTCGGCTGAAGCTTTAATCTTTCGAATTTCGCTTAATTTCCTATGAGGCGATGACTGGGAAAGTCAAAATCATTCCTAGGGTTATTACATTAACCGGAAACACTCTTTGATAATTACTTTTAGAAGGGTGGAAAAATTGAAATGGCTAAGTTTCTCATTTTGCTTATGTTAACGAACAGAAAATATACAGTTGAGAGGGGGAGAGGAGGATTTTTGCGGGGGATCCCCCCCTCCCAAAACACCACTTGTAGACTGCCAGGAATCAGTATATTTCAAAATCCTGTCTTTCTAGGGGAAAAGTAGTTTGTGTGTGTGCGGGGGGGGGGGGGGGGGGAGGGGGGGGTTGTTCAAGTAACCTGTTCAAGTTAGGTTGCATTTCGTCACATGAGAATCTTTCTCTTGACAGTAGACACGGGGTTTGAATGGGATTAGGAGCCACGAAGCTTTCACTTCATTTGTTAAATACTGAAAGGTGCTGATTTGGATATATATATATATATATATATATTTAAAATTTTTATTGTGACATGCGTAATTTTCATATTCATTATTATGCTTGTTTTACTGCTTTCACTGCTTCATTGGTCGCAGCGGACACGAGACATAAAGAACCCGTTCAACTGTGCCTTTATGCAAACACCAAGTCATTCATTAACGTCGCCTACGCTTTTTGGCGTCTTGTGCTAGAAATTGGACTCCTCCAATAATGTTTAACCGAGCGCAAAAGGGCAAAATTATTATTTTTTTAAAATTCTCGGCACCCTTATTAACAGACCGTCTTTCCAAAACTCTTTTTATCCCGATTAAAAAACAAACCAAAGAAACAATTCCTTATCATTAGCCTTAAATAACAACAACAAAAATATAATTGAAAAAAAAAAAAAAAAGCAGTCGGGCATTTCCCTGTGACATTAATCCATTCCCCGAATACGTTAAAAGCATATCTGGGTAAACACGGCTCGCGGCACACAGTTTTATTTTAGCTGGGAATGAAAGTGTCAAATTATCATTACTGGAATAACGTCGACACTATTATGATTTAACACGGTGCAGCACCTGGGCGAGATTAAGGAGGGGCTGTGGAGAAATGGCGGTCTAACCTACAACAGAGATCTGTTAATGTGTGATGTAATATCTGGTTAGGCGGCCTGTGAGGGAGGGGAATCTGCTCCCCGGGGTCGCTCTGTCATTTATGGCCCGTCACAGGAGTTCCCCGGGAACTGGGATTCGTGAGTGATCACAACACTTACGCTTGCAGGGGTTCTTATCCTTGTATGGCCTTCACCCCGTTCCTAGATTCAGGGATATACCAGTAATTGTTAAAGTCGGCGTCGGAATCGGCCACGTATGTTCCTGAGTGAATTCCGCGGTTAGAGCTACAAAAGACAATGGCACGTAATAGTCAGTAATCCGAGTTTCAAATAATAATAATACATGTCCACAAAATGTGCTCCCCGCCAGGTAAGAACACGGTTAAATTTTGACGTTTGTCTCAACACCACCCCCCCCCCCCAACCCTCCCCTCCCCCCAAAAAAAGAAAGAAAATGCTGAGATTGGGTGTACTGGGCCACCATGTCCCTAAAAAAACAACAACTAAATATTGGTTACAGTGTAACCATTATGCAACACACTAGGATGTAACACCTAAACAGTGAGATTTTCGTGGCAAATCATTTAAAAGGAACGTTTTCGCAAGCCATTTTGTTTCCGCCCGCCGCCTGATGTGGGGGTACCTTGTATTATCTTATCATGTCATTGATGCCTGTCACTCGTATGTGCTTCAATAGTATTCTAATGTCTGAGGGTTTTATGTCATGTCAAAAATTAATACCATTTCTCCAAATAAAAGAACATATTTTTTCCTGACTGTATCATTAGCTTAATTGTTTTGAAATTCTATATGTTAACCTCGCTTTTGTTCGTGTTTTTTTGGCAAAACCTTCGGAAGGCTAAATGACCCACTTTCCGTCACCCTAACGAGCTGTAACTTGGCATTTAAAAAATGTTCAGCCCCAACCCACCTAAATCAGTTGATCCTTTTTTTCAAAAGGGTTTGGGGGGGGGGGGGGGTATAAATGCTTTGTTAAATGGGTGCGTATTTTGGTGGGGAGATTAATTGTGTAGCTGATGTTATGTGCTTCGTATTTGTGACGTTTTTGGGGTAGGCAGTAAACATTTAATGTATTTTGAAAGGGGAAAGGGAAGGAAATATGAAACGTGTTTTCGCCAAAAGTTAACTATTTACATAACCGCTTCTTAATAAATGATAAATCACGTACAATTACATAAACCAAACAAAAATGCATATTAAGAATTTATTTTTTTAAAATTTGCTTTTAGGGTTTGATTCTATACCTCCATTTTCCACCCTCGTCTCATTTGCCCGATTCCGATGTCGGTCGGCTTTCTGCAGACACGTAGTTGTTCTTTGTTTTATTTTTAAATCTCAGTTAACATCAAGCTTTACCTAACCCCTGGGTATATTTTATTGGATTTAATGTTAAGAATCTTTATTTTTTTTTTTTTTGTAAACTAGTGTTTCTTGTATAGAATCTAAATAAGGTTGCTATTAAGTCTTTTTTTTCTCCCTTCAATTTTTCATAATACACACTTTAGACGCTTTTCATTTTGTATTCCATGACCCTACTTATTTTGTAAAAACGATACAACTTTCCTTTACCGAAAGAAGGAAAAAAAACCACCATTTTCCACGACCACTAAATTCTATAGCGTATCGTGCACATTTTAAATGAAACCCAACCTTTCCTCTACTATCCCTCTCTTATTTTATTGCAATGTCTGGGAAGCTTGGCACTATGCAAAAAAGTTGGCCGGGGGGGGGGGCGGGCGGGGGGAAAGACCTGCTAGACATCCCCAGCGGATATACGCTGGTCTAATCCCAAGGGTGTGTATGCCCCCCCCCCCCCTGCTCCGCTCTCCACATCTGTTGGGGATCATTTTGTCAGCACCGGAGCCATTAAGAAGTATAACTTCGATGTTTGCCGCTCGGTATGAGAATCTCAGTCGTCGTCGGTATTATTCTAGTTTCATATCTCGGCCCGGGCCTTGTCTTTTAATTCCGATGAGAATTTAATGCCGGGTGCCATCACGGCGCATGAGCCTTGGCTCTCATTCACAGGAGCACACAAGTTTGCAATTATCATACTCGGCTATGCGAGGAGGAGGGGGCGGGGGGCATTCTTCCGAGCTTGAGTTTCTCATGGCTTCTTTATATTAGAATCGGACAAAACTCTTCTTTTTTTTTTTCCTTCTCCCATTCTAAAATTCTCCCATTCTAAAATTCTCTCATTCTGGCTTCTCTGTGTCTGACTTAGCGAGCCCGGCCCGTGGTAAATATGTAAGACAGATAGGGGTGTGGGGCAGAACACTGACTTTGGACAGTCCTGCTCCGATTAAAGAATACAACGGCTAAGCCTCAACCTCCCTGTGGTATGTCAGTGGTATGTCAGATGCTGGGTCGGCTGACTGTACTATTCGCGTGCACTGCCGTTATATAGGTAATGGATGTCAAATAAATGAAAACGTCCGCGTTTGTCGTGTTGGTTGAGGGTGGGGGATGCTTAAATATCGTTAGCCTCCCCCGTGAGGTTCTGAAGAAGTGAAAAGCGCTCCTACGCGTATGAATTTTAGGACTACGGGTTGGGGGCGAGGAAGGGATATGAAAAAAAAGGAACTTCCAGTTCTCCAGTCTTATATCCCAATGAAGCGAGTGATGCATGCATAACCCCGTCGCTGGCTGCTTCCTTCACTTGATTATTTTAGCAGGAATCTAACCACGCTCAATTAGGAACGGCCCAAGTAGATTACTGGAACGCTCAGCTTTTGGTGCCCCCTCTCTTTATCCCCCCCCCCCCCTTAACACACTCCTAATATTTCTCCCAAAAACATTTAAATGATTAAAAGCAGGGAAAAAATGTTGCATTTTTTAAATTATTTTTTTTAAAGTGGAGAGTGGGGAAAGGGCGAATCGGTGAGTTTGTAGGATTTTAACTGTGAACTGATTTGAAATCTTAGGATTCGTAATACGCTAACACTCTTGTGTGGTTAAGAGTGATGTGTTGATGCGCTGAAGCGCCCAGAAACTGTTCATGACGGATTATAGTATGTTTTATCCCGCTCTGCCTGACCAAGCCAACCCCTCGTACCCCATGTTACTTCCAGATGTACATATGATGTTAGAATAGTGGCTTAGGCCCATTGCGTGGGCAAACACTGCGTGATTATGTGAGTAAAGGGTGTCCAGTGTTCACACTCTGTATGTAACTTATCAGCGTCCTCCAAGCGAAGCGCATACACGTTTCCATTTTCCTCTCGCAGTTTCAACATTTTTGTATGCGACACGAGGGCATGTTGTCCTGAAGATCTACACCACGTATACCGTAAATCAATTCTAAGACAAATGTAGACCATGCCGGCATTCTTGACCGTGGGCCACCGCCATCAAAAGAACTGTTTCGAATCAGCCCTGTACTGAAAAATAATAATTATACCATTCCTAGCACTACAGATCTATGTACCAGCTGTCATTGGACCCTGGTGTTTTCTCCCCTCAAATTTACCGTCTTCTACCCCACCAACCACTCTAACGTAATACTGGAGGAAACAGAACAGCACAGAAGAATGTATATCTTGTTTTATATCCAACATCTTAGACAGCGAACATCTCACACCTTCTGGACCCACTTTTCGTGCTCTTAGAGGGGTGCCAACACCCCACAGAATTCATTGTATGGAGGAATGCTATAAAACCACACCGAAGA